>JABUQX010132943.1:5000-17393 GCA_015478945.1 Trachelipus rathkii | reverse complement strand
TTATAGTAAAAGAAAAAGCGGCGCGATAATTTTACAACGTCTAAAATTTTTTATTTAAACAGGTTGTTCACAACTAATGCAATTATTGGTATATAAAAACAAATGATTGAAATTTCATTAAAAACTTCAATTAAGAACTAAAACTGATTTATACAAATTGGCTTTTTCTGCTTGTTTGAAAATTGCATTTCAATGGAAACACATTATTTTTCAGATGCTGAATAATAAATACCGATTAAAAGCTGCATATATATATTTACCAAATAATTTCAAATGTGATAATTTAAGGAAATCGTATTTTTAAGAGTTTCTGAAATTGTGTAATGTGAAAATTAAGCAAAAGCGTATTTTTAGAAGTTGAAAATTTTTTTATCGTAAAAAAAACAGGTTTTCAGTCAACTAATGAAATATTCTTGCGTAGATAGAAACAAATATTGAGAAATTTCATTAAAAAACGATAATTTAAGAACCTAAAACTATTAATAATTCATTTTTTTTTCCTTTTTGAATTGCATTTCAATGAAACGCGTATTATTCTTTTCAAATGTGATGGAGTGTTAAGAAACTACAATTTTAAGATTGCCAAATAATTTCAAATGTGAAATTTAAAAAAAAATGCGTACTTTTTAAGGAGTTTTACTTGTGCCCAGAGGAAAATTTAGAGAAAGCCGTTATTTTAGAAGATAAAATTTTTATTAAAACAGGGTTTCTCAACTAATAAATGAAATATTTTGGTATATAAAATCATATTTAATATTCTTATATTTGTCAATTAAGACACCAAATACTATTAACAAATTCGCTTCTCTTTTGGAAATCGCATTTCAATGGACACTATTGTTCTTAATTCTCCCAATGCTGAGAATACCGTTAAAACTCAATTTTAAGACTTTATTTTAAATAAATTTCAAATGTTGAACTTTAGGGAAAATTCGTACTTTTACGAGTTCTAGAATTAAATGTAATCTAAAAATATCTTGCAAAAACGTTTAATTTTAATAAGTTAAAATTTTTAATTAAAACAGGTTTTCACAACTAATAGTAATATTTGGTATATGAAAAACAAATATTGTGAACTTTCATTTAAACATGTCTATTCAATACACATTATAACAGTAATAAAATTTGCTTTATACTTTTGAAAAATTTTAATTTCAAGACACAACCTTTTATTTTTTCAAATGCTAAAGATACTGTTAATAACTCAGATTTTAAGATTTACCAATTATTTCCCAATGTTGAAATTTAGGAAAAATCGTAACTTTAAGAGTTCTAACATTTGTAATGTGAAAAAGTTTAAGAAAAAGCGTCGTAATTTTAGAATTTATAATTATTTTTTTAAAACAGGTTTCACAAGAAATGATTAAATATTGGTATATTACAAAACAAATTGAAATTTCATGAAAGAAACGTCAAAATTTAAGACACCAAAACTAATAATAGAATTCGCTTTTCTGCTTTTTGAAATTGCATTTCCAATGTTGAAACACATTATGTTTTCAATTGCAAATTAACGTTAAAAACTCAATTTTTAAGAATACAAGATAATTTCAAAAATGTGTGAAGTTTAGGAAATAAATACGATACTTTTGAAGAGTTCTAATTTGTAATGTTAAAATTTAAGAAAAAGCGGTAATTTTAGAAGTTAAAGTTTGTTATTAAAACGGATTTTAACATATAATGAAAATATTTATGGTATATAAAAACAAATATGTGAAATTCAGATTAAAAACCGTCAATTAAGGAGCAACTAAAACACGATAATATTCTTTTCTGCTTGTTGAAATTAGCATTTCAATGAAACAGATTATTTTCGTCAAATGCTTGAAAATACCGTTAAAAAACTCAATATTTAAGATTTAAAAATAATTTCAAATGGACACTAGTAGTTTTTTGCGTACTTTTAAGAGTTTACTAATAATTGTAAATGTGAAAATTTAAGAAAAGAAGCTTAATTTTAGAAGTTAAAATTATTATTATTAAAAACAGGTTTTCACACCTAATAAAAAATTTGGTATTAATAAAACAAATATTTGAAATTGTCTTAAAAAACGTCAATGTAAGACACCTAAAGCTATTAATCAAATTCGCTTTTCTGTATTTGAAATTGCATTTCAATGAACACATTTATTTTTATCAAATGCTGGAAAAATTACCGGTAAAAACTCATTTTTAAGAATAATTACAAAAATATTTCAAATGTTGATAATTAGGAAAAATCGGTAACGTTTGAGAGCTTTTAATTTGCAACTGTCGAAAAATTTTTGAAAAAATCGTTAATTTTATGAAAGTTATAATTTTTTTTATTAAAACAGGTTTTCACAACTAATGAAAGATATGGTTTGATATAAAAAAAATATTGAAATTATTCATTAAAAGAACTTCAGTTAAGACACCTAAAACTTATATAACAAATTCGCTTATTCTGCTTCAATTGAATTGCATTTCAATGAACAGTAAATTTTTTCATATGCTAAAAATTCCCAAATGGCTTAAAAACTCCAATTTTAGATTCCAAATAATTCTCAAAATGTTGAAATTTAGGAATAAATCGTACTTTTAAGAGTTTTAAATTGCAGAGTGAAAATATTAAGAAAAAAGCGTAATTTATAGAAGATTAAAATTTTTATATTATAAACAGGTTTTCACGAGACTACATGAAGTATTTTAGAATATAAAACAAATATTGATAAATTTCATTATAAACGTCATTTTAAGGATCACTAAACTAATATACAATACGCTTTTCTGGCTTTATATGAAATTGCATTATCAGATGTGAAACACATTGATTTTTTTCAAAATGCTTAAAAATTTACGTTAAAAATTTCAATTTGTAAGATTTACCGTATGAATTTTTCAAATGTGATAAAAGTTTTAGAAAAAACTATTTTAGAGTTTCGAATTATTTTTTGTTGGTAATATGAATGAAATTTAAGCAAAAAAGCGCGTATTTTAGAGTTAAAATTTTTATAAAATCAAGTTTCACAACTAATGAATATTTGGATATATAAAAAATCAAATATTGAATATTTCATTAAAAAATGGTCAATTTAAGACAAATTAAATATATTATAAATCGCTTTTCTGCTTTTTTGAAAATGCATTCAATGGAAACACCATTTACTTTTTTCAAATGGCTAAAATAGCCGTTAAAAATCTTGCATTTTAAGAGTACCAAATAATTTCAAATGTTTAGAAATTTTAGGAAAAACTGCTACTATTTAAGAGTCTTTTTTTGTGTGTGAAAATTTTATAAAGAGAAGAAGCAAGATTTTAGAGTGTTTAAATTTTTTATTAAAACAGGTTTTCAACTTTACTAATGACCATATATGGATATATAAAGACGAGAATATTGAAATGTATCATTAAAAACGTCAATTAATGACACCTAAAACTTTAAACAAATTCGCTTTTTTCTGCTTTTTGGAAAATGAGCATTCAATGAAACACAGTCATTTTGTCAAGATGGCTAAAAATCCCCGTTAAAAAAAACTTCATTTTAAGAATTAACAATAATTTCATAATGTTTGAATTCTAGGAAAATATCGTTACTTTTAAGGTTTTTAATTTGCAATTTGAAAATTTAAGAAAAGCTCTGTATAATTTAGAATTAAAAATTTTTTTAATAGAACGTTTTCACAACAATGTAAATATTTTTTTGATAAACGTCAGATATTTATTTTCATTTAAAAAACCTTCAATTTAAGAACCATTAAAAACTATTTAACAAATTCGCTTTTCTGACTTTTGAAATTGCATTTCAATTGAAACACATCATTTTGTTCAAATGAGCTAAAAATATGAATCAACAATATTTGAGAAATTACCAAATTAAATTTTTCAACCTTGATGTCCCTCAAAAGCGATCCTTCAATCACTCTAAATTTGTAAGCGTGAAAATTTATAACAAAAAAGCGGTTATTTTAGAAAGTTAAATTTTTTTTATTGAAACAGTTTTTCACAATAAATTAATATTTGGTATAGGAAAACTAAATTTGAAATTTCATTAAAAAAACGTTCAATTAACAACTTATTAACAAAATAGTGCCATAAATATATTCTCTGCTTTTTTTTGAATGTTTTATTTAATGAAACACATTTGTTTTTCAAATGCTAAAAACCGTTAAGAAAACTCAATTCTTAAGAATTACCAATAATTTCAAATGTTTGAAATTTAAGAAAAATCGTTACTTTTAAGAGTTCTCCATTTTGTTAATTGCTGAAAAACTTAGAAAAGCGTAATTTAGAGTTAAATTTTTTATTAAAACAGGTTTTCACCACTAGTTGAAATTATGGATAATTATAAAAACAAGTATGAAATTCGATTAAAACAGCGTCATATAGACACCAAAAAACTATTAACAAATTCACTTTTCTGCTTTTATGAAATTGCATGGTTTACTGAAAACAGCATTATTTTTTGTCAGAATGACTAAAAATACCCGTTAAAGAATTTCAATTTTTAGAATTGACCAATAATTTCAATGATTTGAATCTTTTTATAAAATGTTATCTTTTAAGAGTCACTTTTTTGTATTGTTGAAAATTTAAAAAAAAAGCGTAATTTTAGAAGTTAAGAATTGATTTTATTATTTTCAAGCAACTACTAATTAAATCTTAGAATCTTATATAAAATATAGATAGGGTAGCGCACATGGTGTGATGAAATTATGGAGTGTAGGGTTTCCCATGACATCCCAGTGCCTAAGGTTCGCCTTTTTTAAATTGCATTTCATATCCACACTCATACTCCAAACAACATCTACAGACACCACATATCATATATCCACATATCATTTTGCATATTCTTATATCCACACTCATTTTCTAGACAACATCTTGCAGACATCCCTGTCCCTTATATCCCTATGTGTGTGGGGGGGAGAAAGAATTGCCCACGGCGTATTTTTTTCTTGTCGTAGAAGGCGACTGAATGGGTGGCCAGAAGTTGGTTGGCTGCCCACTACTACTTATCTTTTGCCAGGAATGCTAATGCATGCCTCGGATTTCCAGTGCATGTGACGCACCATACTCCCAGTCTGGGGAAAGAATGTGATGATATATATTATCTTTTACTTTTGGGTTGGCAGAGTACCACCAGAGTTTTGCTCAACGCACCGTACCAGAGTGAGCGCACTACGCCCCGAAAGTCATTTTTTGTCGAACCGAACCGTACCGTACCGTACAGCACCGCACCGCACCGCACCACACCACACCGTAACAGAATGAGCGCACCACAAGCCACACTACACCAGGTGCGTCAGTCAACCCTAATTAAATAGTAGGAGTTCATTAATAACTAGCTATTAATAATAATAATAATAATAATAATAATAATAATAATAATATTATATATATATATATGTTAATAGCAGTATAAAGATATATATATCTGTGTTGGTTTAAATATCTGTATATATAAGGTTGTTATATATATATATATATATATATATATATATATATATATATATATATATATATACTATAATATATATATAGATATTGTTATTATTATTTATATTTTTTATATATATATTATATATTATTAGTATTATTATTATTATATATATATATCTATATTTCTTATTATATATATATATATTATACATATATATATTATATATATATATATTATACATATACATATATTATATATATATTATATGATATATATAATATATTATTATTACATATATATATATTATATATATATACATATATTATTATTATTATATAAAGAATATATATATATATATATATATATATATATATATAGAAGATATATATATATATATATACATATATATATATATATATATATTATATTACATATACATACATACATATATATTATCATACATATATATATATACACATATACATACATATATATAGTATATATATATACATATATATATTACATATATATACATATATATATATATATATATTATACATACATACATACATATATATATTATTATATTATTATTAATTTAGAAATTCTTAAAGTTGCTAAATATGAAATAATTGGAGTACAAATTTCCCAATTATTAATAACATTTGTGAATGGAGGAGGTGAATTATGCCGACTGTCGCGATATAAACATATTTTCAACTATTTTTCACTTAAATTTGAATTTTTCACTATTCTAATGAAAGAAGCAAAATAATAGTTTAAAAATGAAACTGAGAAAGTTACGAAGTCTTCAAATTTCATTTTAAAGTCTACTAGTAGATGCGGGTTTGCCAAGAAATTGTAACCCGCAGAGAAATTTCTGTGTGCCATGCATCAATTTGACACAAAAAACTAATATATATATATATATATATATATATATATATATATATATATATATATATATATATATATATATATATATATATATATATATATATGTTATATATGTTTATTTACTTCAATAATGCGGGAAAATCTAAAAAGCCACGTACCCTTGTGGTGCGTTAATTTTGAAGAGTAGTATATATATATATATATATATATATATATTCATATAATGCCAAGTTTTTTATATTATATATTATTATATATTATATTATTATTATATTTATTATATATATTACATATTACACATACTATTTTTATTACATATATTATTACTATTATTATATTATCACATATATATATACATATATTACATATATTATTATTATTATTATATTATATTATATATTATTATATATATATATATTATTATTATTATTATTATTAAGTTGTAAAAATATTATTATTACCATTTATAAATTATTATTTGCTTGTTATTCTTGAATCAATTTATTATATTATTATTATATATATTATATATATTATATATTACATACATATTATTATTATTATACATATTATATATATATATTATATCTTATTATTATTATTATTATATTATTATTATTACATATTATTATTATTATTAGAATATGTATTATACTTATATATATATATATATTATTATACATATATATATATTATATTATATTATTATTATTAATATATTACATAACTGTATTACATATTATACATTAGATACATACATATACATATTATATATATATATATATTACTACATATTATATATATATATATATGTAGTTGTTATATATATATATATATATATGTACAAGAATGTAAGTGTATTAGGTTAGAAAATATTCACGAATTCAGAATTCAAGAGAGTCAGGATGTAATGGCAAGAAAGAAATCAAAGAATGAACATTTTTATAAGAATTCTTTAATGGTTTCAGAATGGTAAATAAATGAGACACATGTGGAAAATAGTAGAAAACAAAGATGAGAGAGAGAGAGAGAGAGAGAGAGAGAGAGAGAGAGAGAGAGAGAGAGAGAGAGAGAGAGGAGAGAGAGAGAGAGAGAGAGAGAGAATTTTAATATTTTAAAATTTTCATTTTAACATTTTTTATAAAAATGTAAAAATTAAATCAAATGCAGTACCTTGGTGAGCAACAAAATCTCACCATCCTTTGAAATTATGATGAAGGAAACATTTCGGACAAAAAAATTATTTAATATTTTGAATGAATTCTGACGTCTCTTTGTCTTTAGTCATGGACGGGGTGGATAGAGTTTTTGGAACTTGAATGACAAAAAAAGTTTTCTTGTTCATATCAAAGAAAAATCACATTAGCATTACAAAAGAACCAGAGTGTATTACAATGAAAAAAAGGTTTATATATATATATATATATATATATATATATATATATATATATATATATATATATATATATATATATATATATATATATATATATATATATATATATATATATATATATATATATATATATATATATATATATATATATATATATATATAGGCCAAACTAAAGAAGTTACATGATATCTCGAAAACTAAGATAGGTACAAGAAAACTGGATAACATATGGAATCAGCGTATGAAATTTGTATGGAAAATAAAAAAAAATTAATTTTTTTTATTTATTTTTTTATATCTCAAAACTACGATAGGTAGAAGAAAACCAAAACATATATGAATCAGTGTATAAATATTTTTAGGGGTTTGAGCGATTTGGTGGGACAGAGGGGGATGTTTTCACATCTCGTAGGGAGGGTGGAAGAACCCCCGTGACATCTCCAAATAAAAAAGAGCGGGGTTTCGGAGATCCTCCTCGGGGGGAAAATAGTCCAACCCCGTAGTTCCCCAGAGGCCGAGAGACCCTGACTCTTTGCATCTTTGCGGTTTACCCTGGGGTATTCTTTTAGTTAAAAAAAAATTTTAATACATATTTCATACGCTGATTCTAAATATGTTATTAGTTTTCTTGTACCTATCGTAGTTTTAGAGATATAAAAATTTAAAAAATAAAAATTTTTTCATTTTCCATACAATTTATACGCTGATTCCATATATGTTATCAGTTTTGTATCTATCTTAGTTTTCGAGATATCATGCGAGGGCTTTAGTATATACATATATATATATAGGTATATATATATATATATATATATATATATATATATATATATATATATATATATATATATATATATATATATATATATATATATATATATATATATATATATATATATATATATATATATATATATATATATATATATATATATATATATATATATATATATATATATATATATATATATATTATATATATATATATATATATATATATATATATATATATATATATATATATATATATATATATATATATATATATATATATATATATATATATATATATATATATATATATATATATATATATATCGCACCTTATAACTTTGTAAAAATTTTAATTTATGTTCGTACTTATGCTAAGATTTGCGCGAGCAAAATTTTAGCATAAGTCAAAGTGAAAATATATATAAACTCGTCCTTTTGAGATGCTCTTCAGTCAGATACAGAGTCAGATCAAATTATTAAGAATCAGAAGAAAATCTCACTCAAGATACTCTCTCCAGAAATCCTCCCGGCAAGAGAGGTAAATTTCAAGGAAAAGGCTGCGACTCGAATTTCAATCACAAACACAAATCCTCGCACAATAATAGGGTGGAAAACGCGCTGGAAAGGGCTGTGACTACCAATTCGCCTAAGAAGAGAGTATCTCAACAGAAGGGACTTTTATTTCATTACTTTTATTGAATATCTCTACTTATGTTGAATAAAAATCATTTCAAATATGGATTTCTAAATTACAATCCTCTTATATAGGGTGCTTGCTCCTAAAAGAAGCCACCAACTTAGCAAGTCCTACGCTATATAATTGGTGAACCCGAGTTGACACCCAGAACTTCAATTCAACACCTAAAAAACAATGAAGAAAAAGAAAAAACTAAAATAATACTAAAATTCCCAATCAGAACACTTGGAGAAAATGACTCAAGCAAACGAACATTATCGATACTGGACTTCAATTTTCATTTCTAATTTTGGATTATGGTCTTCACCTTTTCACAACTATCACAGTTCGAGGATTCATCGCTAGACATAGCAAACTTCCTTTTCGGCATGGATTTTTCATCATTCAAGTTTGATTATGGGCAGAAACTCATTTTGGATTCCACTACGAACTTCCTTTTCGAATTTTAAATGGTTCTGTGACCTCTCCTTTATGTATGAAGAAATTTTTTCAAATAAAGGACCTAAATTCAAGCAACTTCGCCTCTAATGTAACTTTCTTTACGGTATGGATTTCTTTCATCATTTTAAGTTTGGATTATGGGCAGAAATTCATTTTTGGATTCCACTACGAACTTTGATTCCTTTTCGAATTCTAAATGGTTCTGTGACCTCTCTCCCTTTTATGTATGAAGAAATTTTCAAATAAAGGACCCTAAACTTCAAGCAACTTCGTTTCTACATATGTAACAATGTTTCTCTCGTAACTACAACTTTGAAAACTACGTGCGCATTGGTCAAATCATGGATACATTAGAAACGCCTTATACTGGACCTTTCATTGGATTCAACGATTGTGGCCTATTTAACTTGTGAAAACTCAATTGTTCCATATCAAGAATTATGTATTAACATTTTGTATTTTTATCCATTTAAATGTTTGTATGTTTGTTTATATCTAACGGATATAACCAAATATGCTTATGTTTAAATGCCCCTTTTATTTTCTGTATATATAACATTATTGTATTTTTATGTATTCAAATATTTGTATATATGTTTAGATCTTCGGATGTAACCAGTTATGCTCGTATTTGAATATTTACATTTCTTGTATATTATTTTTGCCTTCAAATGTTTATATGTCTACTTATGTCTTCGGACATAATTAGATATGTTTGCATTTGAAAGTATAACTATGTATTTTAGTTATTATTTTTTGTATAATTATTATAACATACTTTCTCACTCCGTGTTTAGCGCAGGAAGTAATGTAGCACTCCATTATAACTTTGTAAAAATTTTAATTTATGTTCGTACTTATGCTAAGATTTGCGCGAGCAAAATTTTAGCATAAGTCAAAGTGAAAATATATATAAACTCGTCCTTTTGAGATGCTCTTCAGTCAGATATTGAGTCAGATAAAATTAATTATTAAGAATCAGAAGAAAATCTCACTCAAGATACTCTCTCCAGGAATCCTCCCGGCAAGAGAGGTAAATTTCAAGGAAAGGGCTGCGACTCGAATTTCGATAACAAATTCTCGCACAAAAAAAAGGGTGGAAAACGCGCTGGAAAAGGCTGTGACTACCAATTCGCCTACGAGAGAGTATCTCAACAGAAGGGTCTTTTATTACTTTACTTTTATTGAATATCTACTTATGTTGAATAAAAACATCATTTCAAATATGAATCTTTAAATTACCATCCTCTTATATAGGGTGCTTGCTCATAAAATAAGCCACCAATCGTACCTCATATACATAGCAGTTATATAGCATATTAGCATAGCAGTATATAGCATATATATATATATATATATATTATATATATATATATATATTATATATATATATATATATATATATATTATTATTATATATATATATATATATATATTTCCTTATATATTTATTATATTATTTATATGTATATATATATATATATATATATATATATATTAGTTAAATATATATATATATATATATATATATATATATATATATATATATATATATATATATATATATATACTATTTATATATATATATATATATATACATATACATATGGTGAATTAATAGTGTTATACTGTTAATGATATCCCCGAAAACTAAGATAGATTTCGAGATATCATGGCAACTTCCTTTTAGGCCTTAAATTATATATATATATTTATATATATATATATATATATATATAGCATATATATATATATATATATATATATATATATATAAAGATATAAATATATATATATATATATATATATATATATATATATATATATATATATATATATATATATATAAATATATATAAGGCTATGAAGTTGCAGGGCTTAAACGAAAAATCTCCGTTTTGTTTGGAGCAAACCTTTGTACGATAATTCCTTTACGGAACAAAATATGGCAGCAAATTTTAAACATTATTTATATATATATATATAAGGTTGCTATATATATATATATATATATATATATATATATATATATATATATATATATATATATATATATATATATATATATATATATATATAGGTGATATTTGGTTTAAAACCACAACTATCATCGATCCATATCTCAAAATTACACATTGATGTTAGGAAAGGAATACATTGTTGGATTCCTGGCAAATTTTATTGGTGGAAACCGTAAAAAAACTGAATTATTAATGATATTAAAGTAAAAGAAATACCTTGGAACCTTTGTAAAATTTTCAGTTAGGAAAATGTAAAAAAATAATAAATAAATTAAAATAAATATTGTTATTTTTTTTTTTGTATAGGGGACATAATAGAGAGAGAGTAGATATACATATATATATATATATATATATATATATATATATATATATATATATATATATATATATATATATATTATTTAGGTAAAGTATTACACTATAATGTAGGGGGTCTGGTTTACAGGGAACACAGGGGGATACTCATACCCTTGTATATACTTCTATGACACCCAACAAAGAGTTAAACTGAGACCCTCCCAGGGAGGGGGGGAATTTAGTCTACCCCTGTAGTTCCCTAGTTGCCGAGAAACCCTGACTCCCGCACTGGTGCAGATAATTTCTCAGGTATTTCAGAAAAGCAAAACGCATTAGAAACAATATTTTAACGAGTAAACTTAATAAAAGACCTTAAATAGAGTTTAATCACATTAGTATAATACTAAATACAATTTTTTTTATTTTATTTTTTTACATTTTCCTATCTAAAATTTTACCAGGATTC
>JABUQX010132942.1:17500-20343 GCA_015478945.1 Trachelipus rathkii | reverse complement strand
GTAATAAATACTATAACTTACAGTAAAAAAGGGTTAAATGGAATGATGAAGAAAATTCAGGATGGTGTAGATTTCAAAGAGATAGCTATAGAACAGGAGACTGATGGTTATATAAGAGACCTAATAAAGGGGCTGAAAACTAGTGGGTTAAAGGCCTGTTACAAGGAATTCATCCATCGGGGCGAGGAGCTGTCTTTGGCGGTTGACATCTCCACAGGCACAGCTAGAATATTAGTACCGGAAAATCTGGTGGATGATGTCATAGGAAAAATACATAATACAAATCACTTGGGAATTAAACGGACTTTGACTGTTCTAAGAGCGGATTTCGCTTTCAGATTTATGCATAGTAGAGTAAAGAAATTTATACAGAGTTGTGACGTCTGTCAAAAAAATAAGAGCGTTAGAAGGATATCTCCAGAATTCGGCAGATTTAAGGAAGTCTCGGAGAAATTCGACACCCTCCATGTGGATTTGTGTAAGCTCCCGTATAGTATGGGGTTCAATTACCTGCTTGTTTTTATCGACAGATTTAGTAAGTATCCCTTCGCCTACCCTCTTAGGCAGGCGACGGTCGACTCGGTGCTGAATGTGTTAGTGGGCGAAATTTTTCCGTTCTGTGGCTCTATAAAAAAGCTCATCTCAGACCGGGGAAGCCAGTTCACTGCCAAAATATTTAATGACGTGTGTAACCTACTCAACATAGATAATATTATCACGACGCCAAATTCCCCTCGTTCGAACGGCCAAGCAGAAAAATTAAATCAAGTTCTCATAGTGACACTAAGGTGTATGATTAATGATAGGGAAAATGAAGGGTTAAAATGGCCTGAAATTTTGCCTTGGGCACTGTACTGTTTGAGAATTAGCCCTATAAATGACGAGGGGGTCACTCCCAGTGTTCTTATGTTTGGCCAGAATTTATCAGTGCCAGGAAGCTTGTTGCAGAAAGAGGCACTCAGTGCCACAGTCAGTCAAAGTGCCTATTTGAAGAAATTAGTGGCTTTAATGCGTAGGCCTTTGGCACCACAGGTTGTATATAAAAATAAGAATATATTTGTTCCGAAAGATCTCCACAAGGAAGGGCAGTGTTAATAAGAAATCAACAGTATAATGTAGGGAAACTTTCAGAGAGATACTCGGGACCTTCAGGGTGCTACGGATAAAAAAGAATAACGTTTATATTTTGAAGAATGGGAAAGAGGCAGTAGAAAATTTAAGAAATGTAAGAATTTTTCATAATATAACCGACAGGGAGGAACGCTGAAAACCCAAGAGAAGAATAAGATTAAATAAATAAAAAAAAAAAATAAAAAAAAGAGGGGAAAGAGAGTAGAAGAGAAAAAAAAAGGGGGGGGGCTTTTTAGTTCTGCATGCAATTCTTAGAGTTAGACAGTAATTTAAATTAAAACTTATCCTTCAAAAAAAAAAAAAAAAAATCATCTTCTTTCCTCTATCTAATGCTACGGCTGAAAAGCATGTTGCCAAATATTAATAGTTGTGAATAAATTCCCGCGTGTTCTTTACAAAATGTGACGGGGAGGGGCTGTGATAGAAGAGTTGAAATAGTCAAACCCCCCGAGGTGGGGATTAAGAAGGTCTTTTATGTATTTTGTAACAATGTATTGTAAGAATAAATTTTGTATTTCGTAATAATAATGTCAAATTAAAAAAAAAAAAAAAAAACGTGTGAGGACAAGATTCTCTTTGCCCTCACAATAATCCTGTACACCTCTCATAGTAGCTTTGTACACGGCTATATACACCTGTAACATCACTCAAAAGGAGGGTTCTCTGTATGTTAGATTTTAATTGTTATTTTTTATGTAAGAAAAATATTTAACGACTCTTCCGTGTGACTCCATTGTTGTGAAAGGAGTCACCCTGAATGCTACCCGAGAATGCCTGGCACTCAAGGGAAGCGAGCAGGATCTCAAGTCATAAGAAGAGAGGTCGTATTGAGTGTCGGCTTGTTAAAAGCCGGAAAATTGTGTTTTGATTATAAAAATTATGATGTTAACCTTGCACCAATATTATTAATAACTGTGAACTGGCCCATTGTGTTAACTTTAAAACATTGATGCTGTTATTTACTACCTGATTTAATTAGTCTTAGAAATAAAAAATAAAAAGTAATTACCCCTTTTCATTATCACCACTCGAAAGACTTCATGTTAATGTGTTAGCAAGAGAAGTTATATATATATATATATATATATATATATATATATATATATATATATATATATATATATATATATATATATAAATATATATATATATATATATATATATATATATATATATATATATATATATATGTACGGGAGTTTAATTCTTGTTTGAGCACTTTTTCGCTTACATTGTTGTTGTTAGGAAAACCTCAGCTTGGAATTATGATTGAGCTTTAAGATTTTGCAGTGTGCCAAATTTGTATATAATTTATTCACCTATTATATTTTCTTGTTTCATATCTGAATTATATTCTCCACGTTTGTGTCAATAAACAATGTTTAGGAATAGCATTTTTAAGATAATTTTATTCTACTATTTTTGTCAATAGGAGTAATGGATCATATGAGGAAGATGTAACTTTACCTGACACTGTGACCGAATGGGTTGGAAGGGCGGTTTGTGTTCACCCTTCGAAAGGAGTTGGAATCTCTAATACGGCGTCGATTATAACCTTTAAAGAGTTCTTCGTAGATTTGACACTTCCTCCTTCAGTCAAAAGAGGAGAAGTTTTCCCTGTTACAATATCAGTTTTCAATTACGTAAATGAATCTTTACCTGTAAGTTGGTATTCGCTTTAATTTCTTTAGATGTTGTATTACACACAGCAA
>JABUQX010132942.1:0-12500 GCA_015478945.1 Trachelipus rathkii | reverse complement strand
TATTATTATTATTATATTATTTTATGTATTATTATATTATTATATTATGTATTATTATTATTATTATTATTTTTATTATTATTTTATTATTATTATTATTATTATTATATTATTATTATAATATATTATTATTATATGATTTTTTTGATTTTGATTATTATTATTATTATTATTATTATTATTATTATTATTATTATTATTATTATTATTATTATTATTATTATTATTATTATTATTATTATTATTATTATTATTATATTATTATGATGATGATGAGAATTAGCAGTTTAATAGCTTTCGAGAAAAGTTTGAAGTAAAATATGATTAATTTTGCATCGATTATTTCTGTTTTACAATATTTAAAATCGACGAATCAAGATGAAGAAGAAATCGCTAACAAGGCGATTGAGTTTATGAAACAAGGTAACTAGGTCATGAAACAAGGTAACTAGGTCATGAAACAAGGTAACTAGGTCATGAAACAAGGTAACTAGGTCACCCACATCTCTTTTATATCATTAATTATATATTAATGTCAAACATTTCATACTTGGTACATATGACATAGGCTTACTCTAAGGTTCCCAGAAGGAAATTACAGCTATTGGTTAAATATTTTAACATTAAAGACTTAAAATATTTAAACGTTGGGATAGATTTTAGTGAAATAGCTAATTTTAATGAAATTTTAGTGAATAGATTTTGTATAGTGAAATCCGAATTTGTTAAATATTAAAAATCAGGTTACCAGAGAGAATTGAAATATCGACACGTCGACGGTTCATTCAGCTCCTTTGGAGGAAGAGGAGGAAATGAATCTGGATCCACGTGGTTGACTGCTTTTGTTTTGAAGTGCTTTGGTCAAGCCAGTGAGTTTATTTTAGTTGATCAGAATGACTTGACCATTACCAGGGATTGGTTGAAGTCAATACAAGATGAAAATGGGTGTTTCGAGTCTGTTGGACAACTTTTTAATAAAGCAATGCAGGTAAAATAATTATTTCTTAACCATTTTGGCTATCATTTCACATTTCTAAAATTGCATTTTTTTTTTTTTTGCGGGTTATGTATTATCTTAAAATTTATAAATTGTCTAATTATTCATCTTTTAATCAATAGGGAGGAGTAGAATCGGAATCACCGTCACTTTTAACAGCTTATGTGGTTATATCATTGATTGAAGCTGGAGAAAGCTATGATAGTACAGAAATTACTGAAGCACTCTCTTGCATAAATGCTGCTGAACTAACTACAAATCCATATAGTTTGGCAATAAAAGCTTATGCATTAGCTCTAGCAAAAAGTTCGGACACTCAAGCTATTTTGGATAGACTTTTGAGTCTTTCTTCTAATTCAGATAGTGGATTATACTGGGAATTTCCCGATCAATATGGTAAAATTCTTTATTTTAAAATTTTATTTTCTATAAAACTACTAAAATATTTATAAAAATTAGTAATAGCATGTAACACTTGATAAATTCATCACGTTGACAAAACCTTTTAACCAATGATTTCAATAAACGAAAATGTAATATTTTTCAACTACTTTTCCCACATTATTTGCAGAGTCCAGTAAAGGTGTTGCTGTTGAGACTGCAAGTTATGCTATTCTTGCTATTTTAACTTTTACCAAAAGTTCTCCGGGTTCTTCAGATAATTACATGCCTTATGTTCTGCCCATTATAAAATGGATCAACACTCAAAGAAATGGCCAAGGGGGATTTATTTCAACACAGGTAAATATTATTTAGCTTCTTTTCTGAAGCATGTACAGAATATATATAATATATATATATATATTATATATATATATATATATATAATATATATATATAAGTATATATATAATATATATTATAATATATATATATAAATATAGTATTATATTATTTATATATATATATATATATATAAAATATATATATATATATATATATATATATATATATATATATATATATATATATAAATATATATATTATATAATCTATAATATTATATAAATATATATATATACATAGATATATTAATAATAATACAAGACAGATTCCACAAATTTAATAGAACTTAGTAAAGAGATCAACTTGATATAGCAAATAATAAATAGTTTTGGAATGACGAAACGCTCTATAATATTTTATTATCTTTCAATTGATTATTTCTAATGACTATTTTACATGAACACACATTAAGATATTTCACATTGTTCAAAAATAAATGTTTATTCTTTAAATATCGAGCTATTATTTAAATCTGACTACATGTACTTTACGAATTCGGTGCCCAAGAGAGTGCCAGGATGTTTATCTCTCTGAGCGCTTAAGCTACTGATCTCCCTGCGTGCACAGCCGTTGGGGAACAGAGTCTACTTGGGTGACCTTGGCAAATATACAAAAAAATGAAACAGGTTATGTCGGAAACAGGACTTTCTTTGTGCCAGATTTCTTTTAGCTGTGCACCAGAGATCCGATCATGAAGATACGGTCTATGGTTGCACTTTACTATATCCTTTATAAATTTTTATACTATGTACCGGATTAAGGTACATATACTATATATTCATGGGTTCAGGGTAGGGATAGATAGTTTGGAGGGTCAGAAATCTAATCTGAATATAAAATGGTTTGTACGATGAAATATTAAAGACGTAAATCGTAGTAAATTTAAGAAAACACGTAAAATAACCTAAGTAAACACGTAAAGTTAAGTAATGATTTAAATCTGAAAAACGTTAGACTTTACCACTTCTTTATTCTAAATTTGCCTCTTCTTCATTTGTTGTTTCTGCTCTTTTTACAAATATGTTTGATAAATTCAGTGACACCGACCTCAATAATTGCAGTTATAGTAATTAATAAATGAATAATAATAATAAAATTAATAATAATAATAATAATTTAATAATAATTAATAAAATAATAATAATATAATACTATATAATAATATAATAATATAATAATCATAATAATATAATAATAATAATACAAATAATACATAATAATAATAATAATAATAAAATAATATAATAATAATAATATACATACATAATAATAATAATTAATAATAATAATAATAAGAATAATAATAACTTAATAAAAGCCCATATCATTTATTTATTATATATATACCTATATATATATATATATAACATATACTATATAAATAATATATAATATAATATAATATACAATTATACTATATATATATATTAATATATATATATATATTTAATATACTATACATATTACTATTATTATTATTCATATAAGCTATATAGATATATATACATACTACTATATATATACTATATATTTATATTAAACTTATATTATATATATATATATATAATTTAATATATAATTGTTTATATATAATTATATATTTACTATAAATATATATTATATAGACCCTAACTAACTCACGAATCCGAATCCTGAAATGTATTCTAAAATGATTTCAAAGTCTTCTGCAAATCATTTGATTAATATTTATGGAAAGTCAGCGTCCCCTTTTAATGGGTGGGACGCAGATACTATGCTGAATCTATAATCTCGTCTCCATAAGAATTTGTTCATTACATTAATACTCATCATCAAATTTTAGCCCGATACGTTAAGCTCAAATTGGATTTCAGAGACGGATGACCTTAGGCGCTTAATGGTGAGCAACACCCCTTTATAAGGGTGTACAACTACGTCACCTAATCTCTTTCCTGATTCCATCAACTGTCTGAATTTTAGGTTATCGTAAGTTACCTTGATATTCGTTCGTAAAAAGGAAGCGAGCAAAATAGGCGTAAGCGACATATTTCAGCTTCGCTCTCCAGCACCGACCCCTATATATATATTTATATTAACCTATTATAACATCCTAGAGACTTTGGTGAATATTATTCGTCTTTAGTCTACAAATTAAACCTCATATAGACTAATTACCCAAGTTTCAGGCACGAACCCTCTAATTCACTCCTACGAAAAGGGTATTAAATAATTCCTATAACGGTTCCATCTAATAACTAACAAAGCTATTAATACTACAAATAATTTATGAAACTTTAGCACAGATAATTTAACCGACACTCTTCTTGAATCATATCCAAGATGCAACAATAATTAGTTAAGTACATCAAAATACGAGTAGTGACGTTCTATAATAGTAGTATACATAACTATAATGTACCGAGTAATAAACTAATGGTAAACCCGTTATTAGTTTAATGTGTGCACAGTCAACTTATTTGAACTTAGTAGCATTTCTTCAAATAAATTCTATAATGGGTCTTTTTTATATTATGAGACTATATCCAGTCACCTATTCCACCACGCGTTTTCCACATAGAATTGTGGATAGGATAGCAAGGTAGTGTCAGCAATTATGAAAACCTTGGAGATAACAGAAAAAAGATAACAAACTATTTTACATTAAATTCATTAATGCCTAAACTATAAAGATAGAGAAGTGCAAAAAGTCATTGTGATTATGAATAAATTATTGGCACGAACGTCGAAAATAAATGATAAAATACAGCTCTCATCCACTGATCCGTCTCGTATTTAATAACACACTTGCCAAATAGAGTGAAGAGATCTACTGGCTCAGTCGATAAAATATTACAACCCTGATAAGGGTATCTTTCATGTGGTACATGTGGCGACAGAAGAACCGAACTACATTTAGGGTGCCGCGCGTACTATCGATTAAAGATTTGTTGTGTTTACGTTAATACGTCGTAATTAAAACAAAGGACACCACCATTATATACGTGAGTTTAACCAAACCCTCACGTAAATCGACCTGCTATGACAAACACCTTGATGTGCCGTCTTTTCTACTCAATCGACAGCTCTGCACACAGAAAAACTCACTAAAAAACATTGGCCTACCTCCTACTAGTCAAGACCATACACGCCTATTTAAACTGAACGTCAAGTTTCACAACATCTTTCTATAGCTCTGCATAAACTAAAGTCGCAGTCCGAAGGATAATTACCCAGAGAGCATACAAACCACCACAAGTAATTAGTGTACCTTTTCGTTTTTTAAATATGAGCACGTTAACCTGCCCGACGCATCTTACATTGCCATGTACGGCTTTACATCATGCGGTATCTTATTAGACTCCATATGTGATACCAAACCTTTTGCAAATATACTCTATGTTGATTATATACCATACAACAATTTACTGTGCTCTTCAACGTACTCACACACAATAATCAGGAGATGGTCCTATAATCCATCTCGTTCATTAATCTCTACCACTTAATTACTTGCACAAAGCGGTATCCATAACGAACGCGCTGGGTTCTAAAGTGAATAATCTTCTAATTCGCAACTTACACAAATTGCCTAATATCCACATCTCTTATTCCAGACACCAGTATGTATTGCAACTAAGCTTATTACATATTGAACAGTTTAGGTAATCAACTATCCCATTCGAGTTATGCAAAACCACTTTAGCTGAACACTATAAAGATTCTTTAGTTCGTTTATAATATTAGTTATCACCTAATATATGCACCAAGCGTAATTTTCCTGACATTATCAACAAACGTTTCTACTTACGCTGCTTAGACGATCATCCGTTTCACGTAGTTTAGATAGTTCCAACTTATAGACCCTAAATATTGAACTCAGACACTTGATTTCCTGTTGCTTAACTATTTATAGCATGATATAAACAACTTCAATTATCGCGGACTCCCTTTACTCAAATTCCAATAAGCACGTTACTACTATGTACATTTACATTTCAATGCCATTCTCCTTTAATATCACACCGAGGCAGACCATTTGTCAGTACCAAATCATCTCAAGACTCTATTTTCAGAATTTTCATATATGATAAAAAAGCCAAATCATCCAAGCTATACTTACAATATAGTTAAGTTGCATTCCCTTCCTGGCTTCTTCATCTAATCTCTCCAGCATATGCTGAACAATCCTTCCACCTAGTTGACTGCACCGCCACGAATTGACTCTTTTCATGTAACTTATCCATATATGTTGATTACAAGAAATTTAATTATTGAACTTAAAGGAGAATATAACAGACGTTTCATCCTGCCTCCAACGTGCTGCTAATTAATTATATTAAAACCCATAGTCCACATTGTATTCAATCATTTTATTTCCATTAACACACAATTGAATCCTTATTCGTTACTTTACATAGCTATTTGAGAATTAGCTGTATATCGCACACCACATAACAGCAGCATAACAGCGCAGTGCAAACCAACACACTAGATGATCAACTATAATACTAGGACTAAAAGATACTATCGACATAGGTCAACTGCACTCCACCTATATTAAATCACTATCAGTCCAGACACTAATAGCATAGCTACCAATTTGCAACATCCATCAAAAAACATGTATCGCGTAGAGAGAAGTAAACTAATTTTAGTATCTGTTATACAGGATCTCTTCTGTCTATTATGACTGCGTCGAAAGTTCGATCTGGTTACTAATAATATAGAGCTGATCCATCAACGACAATAGTAACACACACACACACATCACACTAATAACTCAACAAATCAGTGCGCAGTGAATCACACTCAACCACCGTACATACTCACTTATGGTAAGAGATAACACCCTGGTTTATCATATAAATGTATTCATTTCTAAATGTTTTCAATGGGAAGAAACAGTCCATAACCTCTAAACTGCAAGGAGCCTTATAATTAAGATGACAAAACATTAATGCATAACAACATGTTGTTTCATCAGTAGGTAAAATTAAGCTATTATAATGATGATAAAAATAATTACTTATGATATAGAACTAACGGGGCTTTTGATAAAAACATAGAATTCAAATATCACATCTCGGGCACATGCTATATAGTATGTTAATAATTACATTTACTATATATAACTGAAACGATACTAAAATATATAATTAAAATATATAATATTATAATATATAACTAAATAATATTAATAATTAGATAAATTAGTAAAGAGATTATAGAATAAGTATAAAGAAGTAATATGTAATTATGTAATATAGATATATAGATTATTTAATATAAGCTATACCGTTATTATTTAAATGAAACGGCAGGAAATAAAATGGATAATATGCGAATAAAGTTAATATTTTCAGAAGAATATATAATCGGCAACTTGTGTAACAGAGATATCTTTTTAGAATATTCATATAGTTGGCACACAGCACAGTACAAAGAGCACAGGCCATCTGATAAAAATCAGAGCATTAAAGGGTATAACTACGAAATTAAATTATCACTAGAATAAAATATGTTTATAACGCACTGGCCTTTCAAAGTTTTATCACTAGGACAGTTTGAGTTTATAATCACCTTGTCCAAATCAAGTTCATAGCAGAAAATACTCTTTCTGTTGGAGCATAAAGACTTAATAAATTATCATAATATAGATTCGAATTAAAAACAAGAAAAGTAAAAAATACAAAAATCACATATATATTACAAGATGATATTATATAAAGATAGAGAGAACATAAATATATACAAAGAACTATAGGAAAGTAGAGACACGAAAAAATGATATAATATCGAAAAAAGATAATAATAATAAAACCCTAAACAAATCATCAAAGGAGATATGTTTCAATATGAGGAATTACTTCTTATGATAGTTATTTGATTTATAATTTGTGGAGAAGTAATTAATAATAAGAAAAGAGAAAATACAATAATTAACATGATGTATAAATTACAGGAAATAGAACTAATTACTGTCAATAAAAGATAGCACTAATAGTACTATCGGTACATATAATTGATAAAAATGGATATAAGGAAGAAGAAAATGAGATTTACAGGAAATAAAAACTAAAGAAGATTACACTGACTAGCTTACACTTCACCCACAGGATACACTCATAATCAGGATAGTACTCTATTATAATAGATAATAAATAGATAATAATAATAATGAATTGAACCAAGTAAAATTTAGAGATTTAAATATTAAAAAGTTGATTGATCCAAAGTTTTAAGAATTAAAAATAAAAATATCAAAGGGCCAAATATTATGAAAGATAGAAAACAAGTATAATGAACAATTATAAATTGAGTTTAATAATTTTAATAATAAATAAAAAATAATAATATTAATTTATTAAGGGGAACACACAAATAATAATAATTATAAAAAAAAATTAATATAACATTTTATATTGATTACTATTTACACATATATACATAATAATAATAAAATATAACCAATATATTTAATGAGAAGAAATAACAAATTGATATACAGCTATACACAAAATGAGAATAAAGCAATAATGATCATTACAGCTCTAAAGAGGCACTTAAAAATAATAATACATAAATAAATAATAATTATGAATAGTATAAATACCATTATAATATGACTATGAAAAGATAGAATCTACAGAAAAAATAATATTAAGAAAGACGAAATGAATATGAGAAATAACACAACCTGTCGTATACAGAAAATCTTTTATTCAAATAGTCACGTGAAAAAGTGACTCTAATCGAGATGCTGGTGGATAAAATTAAAAGACACCAATATAATGCATGCATGAAATGAAGAAAAGTGATATATTCAAAGAACAAAATGAATATGTTTTATCATACAAAGGACATAATTTTCTTGTTGACTCAAAGAACATTGCAATTTATTAAGGGGGCAATAACATTGTCATAGAATAATCGAAATATAGGTCAAACCGTACAAGGGACAGGCAGTAAGAAGAGCAAAGATGCAAAGCCTAGGTTAACATCTTGATATATTCATGTAAAACAAAAGCCTATTATTTTCCCTTACATTTTGCTGTATGTGTCATTAATTTCCTGCGATTAAAATGTTACTAACCTAATTAACTGTCTCAAGATGGTCTCTTATATGAGAGAGTACTATACAATATCTTAGAAAAAATCTCTTAACAAGTAGTAAAAAAAATGTTGTATAAACTAATAAAGAAAAATGAGAAATAAATAATTTATTTAGAGTTATATACGAGATTATGACATTACAAATAGATTATCTTAAATAAGAGTAAATAATGAAGACACAAGTAAAACAGAAGACTATGACTCAAATGCGGGCTAATTTATAATGCTCTAAGTAAAAATGGATATATGACGTGGTTCAGCAGAGCAATACACACATAAATTGGGTTAATTCAAACAAACTATTAAGTAAACTATAATGATCACACAATGTCAAAATACACATGACCAATGAGCGAGATTTATGTATAAAAACAAAAAACGAATAGTTATAAGCGACCCTTATGCGTAGGAGAAATACACGCGCACACAAATAATAATTAGTGACAGAAGTTCAAGTATTAATATCTTCAAGACAAGCCTTCAGTTTGTTTATGACTTCTTTTTGCATTCAAAAATACTTATTATATAATATAGGCGGATTCAACATACATATAAACACTGTCAAAGAGAATACGTCTGGCTAGATTAGATGTTTCTCGCCTGGATAGTGATAAGAGTGTCATGAAAGCTTTGGGCTTAAGATGATTCTAACATATTCTATAGAAGTTTCATTAAGAACATCAATGTCACCATTGAAAATCAGGTTGGTAGGGTGTGAAAAAATATCCTATACAAAAGACCAGAATCAACTGTGTGAGTAAATATGTTATATATGCTTCTATTGTGGTGAATATTGTCAAGTCAGATGCCATGAAACGATGCAAGTGTAATCGGGAATCGAATAAAGCAACTGATATATGAGCGAGTACTACATTGTCTAGATCTAACAGGTCTAGCCCAACTCAAGAGATTCTCACGCGGACCACACCGGTGTACTAAGCGGGTATCCTGGCTACAAGTATACAAGCCAATCTGTCAAATACTACATCTATGCTACCGGCTTTAAGAAATCTCTTGTGAAATATTCTGAGAAACAATGAGTAAACTATTAGGAGTTCCAAATACACACTCATACGGGCTTGATATAAACAATGTCCTCGCAAAGATCGTCTAATCATAGACTCGCGATTACTGTCTAACTTCTTTGTCCTTCCTTGCAAGCTCCTACATGTCGTTAGTCGTCGTCTAAACTTGTCTTATCTCTTAGCCGCGCGGATGTGTCTTATAGATCTTATATCAATCGATCATTTTTCAAGGCCTGACAACTGAACAGTAAGTAGCATTATATTGAAATAACATTGCAGTGCGTTTTCTGTGGGTGGAGAAATGTAATAGCATAACTGGCCACGAGCCACACCAGGTCTTGTATTGTTTGTAATGAGTTTCGCAGTTAATATGTTGACCAATTGTCTCGACGTCCTTGGGGACCGAGCCGGTTTCGAGCCCAGCGACTATTTTAATTTGCGAAGTAAAACGGGTGGGGTGTATGTGGTATGGGTGGTGTAAGGTTATGGGTATATGTATGTGGTGTTAGGGAGATGTTACACTTTTCCTCTGACCTCATTATATAAAATATCTGTTCTTATCCTCCATAAGACTGTATAAAACGCTTGGGATTAGAAGAGAGGAGATTAATGTTATGCAACTTAAATCAATAAATGGATTCTCACGTAAAATGTCTTAGTGATTCATTTATATTGGGTAATAGTAGCTGATTTCTTATGTCCACGATTAAAAGGTCCTTATTTGGAAAATAATACAATTTCCTTCTTAGCCTTAATTGTATAGGGGAGAGAGCCATTATTTTCAGAATTAATTTATTAAAATTTTTCAACAGGTACCTTAAATTATTGAATATAAAAATTTATAAGCACTTAGAGTTAGGTAAGGATATGAATAGAAATATTATATTAAAGAGAATATAAAATATATATATAAGATATAGAAATATATAATATAATTATATATATTAATATATATAAATAATATATATATATATAAATATTATATATATATATTATAATATATATAAGAAGAGAGATAGTAATTATATATATAACATTATATAAATACTATATAAATAGATAATATATACATATATATTAGTTAATATAATATTAATAAGATAAATAAATATAGTAAATGTTAATTAGTAGAATAAGAGATAGGAACGGCTACAGCACGATACCTGAAGTGCTAAGAGAGAATTATTAGTGTTAAAAATAAATTTTATTACAACATATAAGAAATATTTATTAAAATAATAGTATTTAGCATATATATTTAGTCAATAAAATTTTAATGTATTCTCCTCAACATTTAGTATCACAGCATGAGTAAGGATAGTATAATGAGTGAGAGTATATTTACTGAGTGAGGGACTGGAATTCACCTCAATTAGTGAAATAACTCACCTATTTACTTCATGCATTTGCATAAATAATAGATTAATATAGATATGAATAATATATACTATTATTAAAATTAAATAAAGTTTGACTTATAAGGTAAATTTGTATAGTAGATATAGAATATATAAGTATAAATAATTAATATATTACTGATATTGATATAAGGTTCGAAAATTCCAAATATTTAATAAGATTTTATATAATAGATAGAGTAGATATAGATAAATAGATATATTTAATTAATAGTATATTATTATAATAATGAAAGTTAAACTCGGGTAATATCATGTATCATAAATAATCACCGATGTATGCGTATGGGAGACGCGAAATTCAAAGATAATGTTCATAACGCCTGCGGCGTGTCAGCTCTCTCGCCTTTCGGCACCAGTCCGTATATTGCCATTGTGATCCATAATAATAATTTTCTGTAAATAAGAAAATTTGAATAATTGCTTTAAGTATTACACAGAAAAATGTTATCAATGATTTAATCCTGAAACTTGAACAGGTATAGTAGATCAAGGAAGTGGATAATATTCATATTAAATAAAATGATAAACAATTAAAAAGAAACTAACTAAATTTACATAAAGTAGTATTACTTCAACATACATTTATTGTTCAAATAAAATTTAATAAAAAAATAAAAATGTATTAAAATCCGAAGGTGCATTTATTATTATTAAAACGTATCATGTCGAATATATTTGAAACGTAATCTTAAGTAATAATTACCTCATTATTTGTATATTACTCTCATAGAAATTAGCCTAGGCTAGATTATTCAGTAAAAAAAATGGCCTGGGTATAGCGATGCTAATAATAAAACGTATTATAAATGATCTAAATTAACTAGCTTAGAATTTAATAAATTTATCATTTACCTGTAACTTTGGAGTAAATTGTTACGAATCCCCTACCCAAGAAAATTACAATAGTGATAAATAATGACATATTGTACCAAAAAATAATATTTAATATGCAAATAAGATACAATCCGCGATAGAATTACTACGTATAGAAACCAATGTTAAGGCATTCAAATGACAATACGGCCATTCTAGGCGAGGCTACCTATCTATAAGTCCAATATACACTTAGGTCCCACAAGTGCTCAGTGTGATCGAGCTACCAGTCGCGTACACTCATAGGTAAATGAGATAAATTCCCACTATTATAATATTCCGCTAATTCCATTGTTAATCTGGCTG
>JABUQX010132941.1:7500-10060 GCA_015478945.1 Trachelipus rathkii | reverse complement strand
CCTCTGAATACAGCCTGCCAATGGCTCTCATCATGGATCCTAGTATAGTTTTTCATCAGCCAGAACAAGGGAAACAAAGATTTGATTTATTGTTAGAGGCATGTACACCAATAACTGAATCACAGATTCTGTTGCTGAGAAAGAAAAAGCACTATACTCTACTTTGCAGTGAAGCTCATACCCTTGAATTAAAATTCAAAATATATTTGGATGGTGATTGTCCTTCTAAGAGACTTGATTGAGTTTTTTTCTTCTATAGCACCCGAGAATCAATGTTTATGCGGAATTGTGGCAAATTATGAAATTAGGGACTGATATTTTCGCATGGAAACGACAGTGAAGGAGGGTGTTCTATAAATTAAGCAATTTAGTGGAGAATCTGAAGAACATAGTCTATTTCTCAAAGAAACAGTGCAACAATTCTATAAGTCTCATGAAGTATTTCATTAATAGTTCCTATCACTCAAAAAAATGTTGAACAAATGTAAGAAGCTTGCCCATAGGAGATATGAAGAACATCCCAAAGAATGCAAAACAGAAGAAAAAGAAGAGAATAAAAAGGTTGATTTGAAAAAAGAATATTATCCAGACAGATCAATAAACTTGAAGAGCAGAAGCGAAAGATGTTAAAACTGAAGGCTTTAACAGAAGAAGCCGCCTATAAAATCAAAAATTCAAATTAAACTTTATAAAAAAAAGTTAACCTAATCTCCCCATTTAGAACTTTTGTGTTACAGTGGACGCTATTCACCAAGGCTATTATTGTAAGCTTTTAATTTATTTTCTTTTTGGTATAAATAAAACTGTTTTCTTTTGAAAAAAATAAAAAAAGGAGGGCTTTGGACGGCTATGGTAAGGTATAGGCTTATTACTAAAAAAAAAATATTTTTTTTAAAAATCATCCATGATGATGAACAATTTCTAAAGTAAGTTTCAATAATTTAATTATGAACTGAGAGTAAATAGGCTGCAATAATAATTAATAGATATTTATACACCAAAAATAACGAACACCGCTGGTCAGGGAAAATTTGCCAATTTGGTCAGGGAAAGTCAGGGAAATCAAATTCAAAAATTTTAGTGTGAACCCTGGAAAAGAGTTTTTGAGAGGATTGGTAGGAGAGATTTGGCCCCAAGACCAGAGTTGTTGTAAAAGGAGGGGTGTGAAAGTAAACGTGGATAAGAGTAAGGTTATGTTAGCTGTGGAGTGAGGACAGTCCTCAGTGGAAGTCTATGTTAGATGGTGAGCAGCTGGAACAAGTGCTGAGTTTAAATTATAGGATATATGTTGGATGAGAAGGGAAACGGATGTGTTTGGCAGATTGTAGTAGGAAATTTGTGAAAGGCAGGAACGTTTATGATTCGCCATTAAATCGTTTGTGAATGGAAAGGGACTGTCTATGAGTGTGCTAGGGTTCTTACACAGGGTATGTTGTACCTGTGTATTGATATAGTAGTGAGGGACTATTGGTCTGGAATAAGAAGTATAGATCTAAAAGTTCAATGTTTCAGAAGGACATCTTAGGGGGCTAAAGGGGATAGAGATAAAAGAGGAATGAACGTATAAGAGTTGTGTGGGTGTGATAAAGAAAGAATAAACAATAATGATGTAGATGGTCAGGTAAATTAATAAAAAAAAGAATTAAAAAAAATAACCCTGGAGTGAAGAATATTTGTGATGTATGGGTTGGTTGGAACCCGACCGGCTGGGGAGACCGAGGAGTGGATTGGACGTAAATAGAAATGTACTGAGAGGAGAGAATGTGTTGGTGAAGGAGAGAGAAGGTGATTAAACGGAGTGATGGCAGGAGAGTTATTATGTATGGAGGTAATAGAATATGAGTAGCCACGGGACCAGGGAGGCCTATACATAGATGATCTACCATAGATGAGGAGATACCATTGCCGGTCCCATGAGCTCTAGGGTGAATTTTTTGACTGCAACGAGTTCTCAAATTAATGGTACAGAGGGGCGGGTAAGGCTGGTGCTTTCTTTCCTCTTTTGTCATATCTTCTACTGCTTTTCTTTTCTGATGCATGCTTATGCACCTTTACTCCAATCTTGGGAATAAAAGGAATATGGAGAAGAATTATATAGTATATATAATATATTATATATATATATATAATATATATATAATATATATATATATATATATATTAATATATATATTATATATATATATTATATATATATATATTCAAAATCAATTTAAACTCAAAAAGTGTGGATCGGTTAAAAGTAGTCGGCAAAATTTTACTGATACGAAACTACTTACTATACTAAAAATTTACTGATACTGTACCTCAAAAATCGAGGATACCACCAATGACGATACTATGGTATCGGTAATGTATCACTAATATATATATAGATATATATATATATATAATATATTATATATATATATATATATATATATTATAATATATATTATTATATATATATATATATATAAAATAATTATATATATATATATATATATATATATATATATATATATAGTATACCGGTAATATTTTCATGCTTATTTTGCTTCAGTGTTTACAGAGGTAAAGA
>JABUQX010132941.1:0-2500 GCA_015478945.1 Trachelipus rathkii | reverse complement strand
GTTTACGTCTCTAACCAAGTATTTATATAATTGTTATTCCAAAAATGAATTTGTTATCGTAAACATAAAATAGAGTGCAGGAAATGCAAATTTGATAAATTTATATTTAATTAAAGTACTTATTAAAAATCCATTTTGGTCATTCTATATCAAATTAGCACAATTATAATGAAAATTTTACCTCACCATTCAATTTCCATGAAATTTTCAACAATGCTTAGCTTTATGGAGACTATGAATAATACCAAAGTTTATGAAAATATTTCAAACCATTTAGATGCTATGGCCATGTTAAGTTCGAGAAAAATCTTGGAAAATGTGTGACCAGCATATATTCAAATTAAGATAACAACTCTACTAGTTAAGCTAGAACAAAGAGAGTGGTGTCATTTTGTAGCATTTTTTAAGGTCTTTTCAATGATATGTAACACTATGGGTTATGGGGAATTTATTTTGGTCAAAATCTGTCAAATTTGAATTAAAATATTTTTGTAGAAATACATGATTAAAAATTTTAAACAAATTAATCAAATACCTTATACATATGTTAAATGTCTGGCAAAATTTAGTTATGGGATGATGATGACTTCATATTTTAAAATATTTATTAAAAAAATAATGTTTTACAAAAATTTGAGATTTTGATTAAAATGTAAGCTTTACAAACTATTGAAATTGTTGTGAACATTCAAAGTATTATATAACTCAATATGTGTATTTATATTAAAACAAAGTGAAATATTTATTAAAAAAATATTTATTGATATTAATTTGTACTTTTTTAAACTATTTAAAACTTTTTTTTTTTACTTTCTTTTTTAATTCCTGTTTTCATTGGTGGTAGTTTGAAAAAGCATTATCTGTTTTAGAAAGGTCATCTTTTGAAAGCACATAAAACCTCTTTCAGTTGGGGTTGTAGGATTCACTTTACACAGAACATTTGTGATAGGTACCCATAATACATCAGTCTTTCATGAATAAGCAAATGAAAGAGAAGGACCAGATAAATTTCATCAAATTATTGATTTTTCTCCAGAACATAAGCTAACCATCACTTTTTATTGTACACTACAATAATGTATCCAAATATATCATCTATGTGGAATTATTGTGGTGATACTGTTACAATTTCAGTGTAATATTCAGTAGCCTCTGAAAACAGTTTGACATGTATCTTTGATGTGCTTGAATTCACTGGTAGGAAAGCATGAAATTGCTGTGTACCACAAATAGTTAATGCTTGCCTAAAACGATCACACAAGAAGGAATCTAATTGCACATACTCTTCTTGAGTTTAATATGGAAAGTTTACTGATGGAGATATATATATTCAACTACCCACAGAAAGAGTTGAGTAGGTGTCAGTATTTGATGCTCATAAGGCCGTTGTAGACTAGCTCGTTATGAGAGTTTTCACTGCACCACCAAGTCTATCACAAGGTAAGGTCTTTACCATGTGCTGTGGCTGAAAAATGTCATTCAGCTTCAACATTGAAATCCTCTTTATGAAAATACAAGTTGGTGAAATTGTTTTTTTATTGTGCATCAGATCCATCAGAATAAAAGTAAATCTTTTTTGGGTACCTTTTGGAATTTTGTTTTCAGAAAGTTGATAAGCTTTTTTTGAAAGGTGTGCACAGTTACAGTATTATGTTGTAAACAATCGGAAATTGACATAATTTAGCTGTTCGGTTTTTTCTTCTCCTTTAAAGTATATTACAAAAGGATGTATAGTGACCTGATCGTTAGACCAGTGGAAACTCTGGGCTTTATCTTGCACAACTATGGAATAGTTCTTTGAAAAAATCTAAGTTAACCGCAAATTCAGATTCTTGAGGGTTTTCCTTTTTGCTCTTCATGAATGATTGGTTTTGCAATGAAATCATGCTGCACCAAATGTGACAACTTATTACACAATAGGCTAAGTCTATAAATTCTGGTGATGATTTTTCAATGGTCTCTAAGTTGCAGTGATCAACAGAAAAAATTGGCAGAACATTACCTTTTCAATAGCATTGTTTTAAAGCGTCTTTTCTAGAAGTTTGTCTTATTGCACCTTAGCCAGGACAAATCATACAGTTAACAAGATTGCAGGCTATTGAGGGTGGATTGCACAACATTTTTGCAAGAATGTTTATAGGTTTTTAATTCGCCATTTGTTAGCACTCCTAGCTTGCTATTTTCTAACATCAACTTGACATTTTGGTGAATTGTACACACACATACAGCATGAGTGCCACTTTGACCAGCTAGTACACATTGTTTTGGCCTCAACTCCGCAAATTTAGGGTAACCAATTTTCATGTTGGGGAAACCTTTCACTCTTTTCAAATGGGGCTCTACCTTACCCCACCCTACAATATCAGTTAAAGCCTACCCAGGCCCAGACAGTCCCACCAATATCACCAATTGTGGCTTCTGTGTATCACCCCACCTGACTCCTGTTTTTACACCTTTCCCTATTTACATTAAAAATAACTTTAAGGCCAAATACCTGTAC
>JABUQX010132940.1:25000-34231 GCA_015478945.1 Trachelipus rathkii | reverse complement strand
AAGTTAAAAAAAGCTTACATAAAATGTAATCATAAGACAAAGGTTAACGGCTCCGTATACCCCACAACAAAAGTTAGTGAAAAAGAAAAGAGAACGCTAGTTGAAGCGGCCAGATCACTCATGTATTCGAAAAGTAAAATTTCCACAGAAGTGTTGTGCAGAATTAATTAACACAGCAGCATATATAATAAATAGAACTGGAAAATCCACTATTGATGGGAAAACGCCTTTTGAAATCTGGTATGATAGAAATCCCAGAATCAAGCATCTACGTGTAATCGGAACACATGCAGTGAGTGGATTCCAGATCAGAAGGAGTTAGCATAGAAAGTTTTAGACCCAAAAAAGGTAAATTTTACTTCGAGAATTACTATCGAGTCACTCCTTATAGAGATGGAAGCTTACTGAATTATCTAGAATGCCAAGTTATTTTTTTTTAGATTTGCAACTCTTCTATTGTTCGTTGAGGTAAGAACTTTCAACTTCAATATCAGATGAGATAGAATCAGAAAAAGAAAAAAAAAGGAAAGAATCAAATAGAAAAAATACAGAAATTGATAACAGTACATCTATAATTAGGTTAAAACTCATCACATACTGAAACAGAATCTGATAAGAAACAGAATCTGATACAGAAAAAGAAAACTGATACAGAAATAGAATCTTATATTGGAAATATAATTCTGATTCAGAAATAGAAGAAACAAGATAATGGTACTAGCACAAAACATTTAAGAGACAGATCAGTAATTAAAAAGCCATCAGGTTTGATGACTACAGTACTTATCTATTATTAGAAGATATGGAAAGAACTGAAAATTATAAGAAGCTATGCAGAGTAAGCATAAGAAAAATGGGTGGGTTAATTCAATGAAAAATGAAATGAAAAATCATTGAAAGAAAATCAAACCTGGAAACTAGTTGAATTACCACCAGGAAGAAAACCAATTAAAACAAGGATTTATAAAATTAAAATGAATTCAGATGGTACGGTTGACAAATATAAAGCAAGATTAGTTGCAGGGTATAGTCAACATTAAAGAAATTGACTATGAGAACAAACATTCAGTCCAGTAGCAAATAAAAGTATTTTAAGGACTTTAATAAGTGTAGCAAACTAAAGAAAATATGTCCTTAATACAATTTGATGTTTCAACAGCATTTCTTATGGAAATTTATCAGAAGAAATATATATGAAACAACCAAAAGGTTTGAAGATGGGACAGACAAAGTATGTAAATTAAAACGCAGTTTGTATGGTCTTAAGCAAGCACCAAGATGCTGGAATGAAAGACTTGGAAACTTTCCTTCAAAACTTAATTTTGGTAAAAGTACAAGCTGATCCTTGTCTTTACATAAGAAATCAGAAATGGACATAAAATCATACTTGCATTATATTGTTTGATGATGGACTAGTTGCATCACAAGTCAAGCAGAATTGCAGAAATTTTTAGAAGAATTAAAAAAGGAATTCAAAATAACATATAAACCTGCAACATATTTTTTAGGAATTGAAATATAATCGAGAAATGATGGTTCAAAGAAAATTAGTCAGTCATGCTATACTAAAAGAATACTAAAGGAATTTGGTATGGAAAAGGAAACAGTCACCCAACCACCCATTTTAAAGGATAATGTTACACATGACATTGGAAGCCAGGGAGAGTTTCCCTTACAGATCAGCAAAAGGAGCTCTTCCATATCTAGAAACAGCAACAAGACCAGATATTGGATTTGCTGTTAATTATCTTGCAGAGGTGTAAAAATCCATCATAGAAGATGTTACAAAACTTAAAAGAGTGTCAGATACGTGAAGGGTACACAAGAGAAGGGTATTATTTATAAATGTGATTCTGAACAAGATCATCTGGAAGGGTACAGTGATGCAGATCATGCTGGGGATTTGAGAACAGAGCATTCAACAACCGGAATTGTTTGTTTATATGCTGGAGGAACAATTTCATGGAGTAGTCAAAAGCAAAGTTCAGTTGACTATTTCAAACAACAGAAGTAGCGGAAATTATGGCAAGCAAGTGAAGCAACAAAAGAAATTGTGGCGTTTCATCAACTATTGGAAGAATTTACAGAATCTTCAAGAAACCTACTTCTTTGGATGACCAATTGAAGCAGCTATTAACTCAGTTAGAATCCCAGAATTCACAAAAGGACCAAGCATATTAAAAGTACGCCATTTCTTCATTAGAGAAAAAGTTCAAAAAATGATGAAATGAAGTACTTCAAGTTAGCAGTGAGAATCAACTTGCAGATGGACTCACAAAGCCTCTACATTAACCAAGATTAATGATGCTGAACGGAAAAAATTGGAATGGACTAAACCAACGTTGCAGAATAAACAATAAGGGAGAGTGTTGAAGAATATTGTTATTCTATGAAAAATTATATTATATTTTATTATTTTGTTTGGCTACTTTGCCAGTAACAAGAATTCTGCAACATTGGCCGTATTTTTATAAAATGCATCATATCTTGTTTGTTATTGTTTACAGATATAGTAACAAGCGTGAATCTCGATGTTTTAAGCACGCATATGTTGCCTGTGTAATATAGGGTTAAGTTTTAGTAAATATCCGTTTTATTCTAGTGTTTCATTATTCATATGGTAGGTTGTTACCAGTAGATACGATCTACTTTATATATATATATTATATATATATATATATATAATATTATATATATATACTATATATTATATATATATATATTATATATATATATATATATATAATTAAATTTATAGCATGATATATTATATATATTTATATTTATAATATAATATATATATAATATATATATATATATATATATAATATTAGATATAATATACGATATATATATATATATATATATATATTAAGGAAAACCAAAGCCAGAACGAGATGTAGCATTTTAATACACAACGTTTCGACTCAACTAGTCATCATCAGGTCTATAAATAAATAATGACAAAAATAAAAATTGATAAAGAACAAAAACCAAATAAACAGAAATGAAAAATAAAAATAATAGTGAATGAAAATAAAAACAAAAACAAAATTAAAATTAACATTATATAATAAGAAGATATAATAAATAAATAAATTAGAAATAAAAATAATAAAAATAAATAAACATAAATAAATATAAATAAATATAAAATTAAGAATAAATAAAACCTCGAATAAATTATAAACGAAAAATATAAAAAAAAAAAAAATAATAAAATAATATAAAATATTTAAAGAAAAAGAATTACATAGATATATTTTATATTACCAACTGTTTTACCTTGGAGAGGAATCCTTCCACATGTAGAAGGAGATCAAATTTCCACCGATGATAACTCCGGAGGTGGAGCCTGCGGGGCCTGTGGAGCCTGAGGAAATTTAGAAGAGCAAGGTGTATAGTGTATTTAGTTAGAATATAGTGCATTTCATTTTGATTAATTTTTATACCCTTGATATTTCATTGAAATAAGTTGATAGAGTTATGGAAATGGTGGTTATGGATATCTGTGTGTGAGTCTCCGCATAAGTGGCATGACCTTGTTGGACAATACTAATTTGATGTTTAAAGATTGGTGCATTTTAAATGATAAAAAGTTGGCAGAAGTTGTACAGTTGTGAGGTTTGCCTAGACTGCATTTGTTCATTGCATTGGGGGCATTATATAAGTTCTGACTGGGTTAATTCTATTTCCTTCCGGCTAGAGGAGGAGTTGGGACGAGTACTTAGGAATTAGCAATCGAGGTTCCAAAAATAGTAAAATATAAATAATTAATAATAATAATAATAATAATAATAATAATAATAATAATAATAATAATAATAATAATAATAATAATAATAATAATAATAATAATAATAATAATAATAATAATAATAATAATAATAATATTATTATTTTATAGGTGAAAATTATTCATTATCCTAATAATCCACTTTCGAGATTTTAAATAACCTCTCTCTTTATATATATATATATATATAATAATATATAATATAATTAATTATATAATATATATAATATATATATATATATATATATATATATATATATATATATATATATATATATATATCTGCAGAGGGGATAATGTTTTTTATTATGTTGTTTTGCTCTTGGTATACAACTTGGAGCATGACAGTAATAAGAACCAATACTTGGTCTTTGTGCATCCCTCCGGCCCCAGGATTAATATGTGTATTTGTTGAGCATTTGCATTTGTCACAAATATAATCTTTAAGCCTTCATCCTTTCTCCTCATTTTTCATATTAATTTTCTGTTCTATTTACAATCCACTCTCTCCACCACAATTTCTACGTATTTTTTTTTTAATTGCCACCCATCAGTCCCTTTGGAGTCCTTGTACGTACTTTTCCTCTTTCAAAGAGGTTGTTCTCCCCTCTTTCCCGTCACATCCCCTTGGGCCATCCGGTGCCTCTTACTGCATGGGTCTTCTGTCTACCTCACACTTCTTCCCCGTTGATGAGGGCGCAGGAGAAAAACTGGTCCTTTAGCTTGTCTTTGACCGGGCCGTCAATTTTTGGGGACTCGAACCTTGAACTAACCGGTGAGGAGGCTGTCCTGCACTTTGGTGTATAATCTCAGGCTCTAACGTGAAGTTATTTAGGTTCCGTGCGGTTCACGGGAGGTAAACCTGCGTGGGGTTTTGGGAGGCTCTTCCGAGGACACATCCACAACCCACCCACACTACGGAGTGGGGTTCGGAAAGTTGTGCTAGTCTCTGGGCTGTGACCTGCTGTGGGGGAGGATTACCTTTGCTTATGAAATATACTCTTTTCCATTTCATCCTACTATTTACTTTTATGTTTCATTTGCTTTATTGTTATAACTGCTCATCTATAAAGGAAAAGTCTAAGATTTAATATTTATGAAACTGGTTCTTCAAGAAAAAAATGTTATTAAAGCAAGGCAAGCACAACAACAACAATTACCATCAGTCGGGTTCCCAGCCTAACTCCACCTCGGTCCCTCCAACTTTTAGACCAGCAGGTGTCTCCACTTTTATTCCTTCTACTACACCTGAAAGTCCTCTGCATAACCTCAGCGATTCGTCGCCTGGAATGCCCTTGACACACTATTTGTCCAAACGGTCGGAGCAATCCCGAAAAGGTGCCCCCCCTTCATAGTCATTCTCAATTGTTTACCCCATCTGCTGCTCCCCCTCCTGGAATGCCAGCTGACACATCATTCCCGATATATTACTTATTGCGATCCACTACCTCCAGTGCTCTTAGTGAGCAAAGAACCATTATTCTTAGTGATGCACTTGAAAAAGCTTTAGGAGTTGAAGACCTTCCAGTCACATTGATGATAAATGGGTCCCTACCCGATTCAAAGTTACATCCTGTCATCCTTATCGTCTCTTGGAAACATCCCTCTTATTTGTACTCCTGATGAAATAAGAAACACATTCAAAGGCACTATTTATTCTTTAGAACAGAAAAACGAAGATTTGCTGTCATTTTAAGAAATCTCTCCTATACCCTCCCAATGAGTTCGCCAAACTCACGCAAGAGTCCTGAATCTATGTCCCTAAACTCTCTCCTACCGTTACTCAATTTGCTGAAAAAAATGTTTCCAAACACAAAGAAAAGATTAATCACCACACTAAAGACTATACGCTAAAATGCAAAACTTCCTAATTTCTAAAGCAAAACACACTGGACCCCAAATGTAAAAAAAAAAAAAATGCAACTCGAAAGAGACCACGTCATAAGTCTATTCCTGAGACAAAAGCAGAGACTTCAATAGAATTGTACCCAAACAATCACAGCTATTGAACAACCCACCAACCAATTCTCTGATAGCTTGCAGGATTATTCCAGCTTTTCAGAATCCTCTTATAACTCTTCTTCTCCGAATTTCCTACCTCAGCATTGATAACCATAAAGAACGAAATTCGGTTAAGGATGGAATGTACTGATGGAGCTTAGGAAGAATAACTTCCAATTTCTGTAAAAGTACAAAAAAGGGATGGTCTTAGCTTTGATAAATGCGAAATGTCGCCTGCATGCTAGAAACAAAGTTAATTAAGTTCACCCTGACTCCTGATGATGGGAGAAGTCCACTTGAAAAGTTTTTGGTTATTGAAAGAAACCGTGGTCCCTCATTCGGAGTTCCGGTAGAGTGATCTGAAATTACAGCGCAAAGATTTTGTTAGATGTAATATATATCCGAAGTTGGATGTCAAATTCCAGCCATTCGCCACTCAAACGATATTAGATGGAAAGAGCTCTACAAGGACTTAAAAGAGAATGATTAGGCAACAGCATTGAATATAAATAGCCATACAGATCGCTGAAAATATAAACTTTAATTTATAAATGGCTATTAAGACTGGTTAAGATTGTCTTAACTCAAAAATCACCGCAGACCTTAGTTGAGATTATTATAAGTTCAACACTTAGAAAATATTTATTTCACTCAGGAAAATATATACACCTTTATACAGTATAAACTTCTTAACTGTTTCTTTACACTTAAGATAGGTTACTATATATTATATATATAATATATATATATATATATATACGAAAATCTAAATAACCTATATATGGTCGATATAGAAATATATATATAGATATTATATATAACAAATAAGAATATAAATAGATTTTAGCTAAAGGTGTTTATCGATATAACTTTAATAATATATATTGTTATAATCCTTAAACATTTAAATTTACGAACTAAAGACTTATAAGTATTATAATAAGAAATAAAAATATAAATATATATATATATATATATATATATATATATATATATATATATATATATATATATTATATATATATATATAATATATATATATATATTAGTATATATATATATATATAAGGGAGACGCTCTATATATGTGTGTGTGTGTGTGGTGAAGGTGCTTAATAACGGACGAAAATCTATAGACTTTACGAAGAACTTTATTTAGAATAAAAGTTTCATAAATATATGTAGAACCTAAAAATTATTTTTTTTTTTTTTTTTTTTTTTTTTGAATTTAATCCAACAGGAATATCTAGAATTGGTTTTATATTCCCCATTACTCGACGACGACAGAAACAAGTCCGCCGCTCTCTACGCGCAAGACCGCGACTCCGCCAGCTTGCGTTTTACTCTATGGTATTCCTTTGGTTAGAAAAGGAAGAATTTTAATTCCCTTAAACTATGTATTTTACTTTAACTAAAGGAATACCATAGGAGAAACCGCCAAAGATGGCAGAGCCGGAGTCTCTCGGTCTCCCAGTGGACGACGGAGGGGACTTCGTCCCCCGTCGGTTCGAGCCCCCTAAATTGGGGAAAATTAAATATTTCCGATGAATAAAATGCAAAAAAAAATGATTTTTAGGTTTTACATATATATGAAACTTTTATTCTAAATAAAGTTCTTCGAAAAGTCTATAGATTTTGTTCGTTTTATTACCTTCCACACACACACACACAATATAATATTATATATATATATAATATATATTAATATATATATATATATATATATATATATTATATATATATATAAGTATATATATATATATTATATATGATATAATATATATATTATTATATATATAGTTATATATACCTGTATATATATATATATATATTATAATTTTTTATTTGTACGCCCGCTGTGTTTATATATATATATATATATATATAAATTATATATATATAATATGAAGCATATATATTGCTTGAAGAAGTATTTTTAAAGAATAATATAAAAAGGCAATATCTTTAATTAAAAGGATTTGAAAGACATTATTTAAACCTTAAATATTTAAATTTACCGACAAAGGTATATCACTAAGGTGTTACGAAACAAAAAAAGTGTTAACTTTTAGATAAAAAGTCTTTTTCGATATGGCTTTAAGATATAAAGCGATATTTTAACCTGGCAACCTCTTAACGACTGAGTGCTGGCTACCTCCAATGTTTATAACCAACAGGCGAAATTTAGCTACAATATTTTTATATACTCAGGGGGCAATGCTTCTTACTCTGCCTAGTGGAGGCATCAAAAAAAAGAGTAAATAACCCGGAGCAATGCAATTTTGATAAGTACTCCTGCTGAATGGGAACCTGATTCCTATCCTGAATCAGATTCAGAAGGACCACTTTCTTGTAAGCAAACTCTTGCGGCTGCAGCTGCCTTCCTACTGAGTCTTGAGATCTTGTCTGATAAGATCGACGAAGGACACGAAGATGCTGTTGAGGTTGATGGAACTGAATGTGGAGATGAAACTGATGCCAAAGTTCGACGGTTGAGATATCCCACTGTGTGTTATGTATGGACAGCTCCAGGGGATATAAGCGTTTGGTTGAATGGTGATTGATCTGTCCTAATGGAGTCTTCGTTATATATTTTTCATGTAAGGGAGGAGTGGTGGCCTAGTATGATTTAGCTGTATGGCCGGCTAGAAACCTTTCTAGTTTTCTTGTCTTTGGTGGTCATATTTTCATTTACAGTATTTTGTCTTAAAATGTGTCTGGGGACTACGTCAAATGCCTTGTTAATATATATTGCTGCCAAGAGGGTATGTAAATTGGGAAAGGATTGGTTAAAACCAGTAAGGATGTGTTGCGTTAAGTTGGTTACGAGAGTAGTAGTGGAGTGTTTCTGATAAAATCCATTTTGTGAGAACGATAAAGGAATGAATGGGATAATCTATTCAGGATTACTTTTTCTAATACTTTAGACATTGTAGAAAATAATGAAATAGGTCTATACGAAACAAGGTTCTTAGGAGATTTGTTTGACATTAGAATAGGAATTATATGAACGTGTTTTCAAAGTGGTGAGAGACTTAATTTCCCGCTAAATATTTGAGTTAGGGATGTGATTGCTTTGATACCGAAGTGTTTAAGATTGATATTAGATATTTTGTCTGGTCCACTGCATGAGTTTTTTTTAAGGTATTTGATTGTGTAGAGTTCTTCTAGGGGAGTGAATGAGGGGTTTCATCTTGATTGAATTTTAATTTTTTAGTGTTTATTTGTTTGTCTGTTGGTTGAAATTGTAGGTTTGCAGCTGAATTTTGAATAGTGTGATACAATAATATTGTGTTTGTTTTTTAAGCTGCGGAATTTGCTGTGCCGCTCTTATGATTTAGCGTTTGGGTATGCTGCTGCCATCTCTCTCTCTCTCTCTCTCTCTCTCTCTCTCTCTCTCTCTCTCTCTCTCTCTCTCTCTCTCTCTCTCTCTCT
>JABUQX010132940.1:0-20000 GCA_015478945.1 Trachelipus rathkii | reverse complement strand
AATAAGACAGAACCCTGAGGAACACCACTATTGACAGGAAAATAAGAAGTCGCCCCATCAACAACAGCCGATATTTAGAGATTTGAAAGAAAGCTCTAGGTATAATTAAAGCAAAAGAAAAGTGAAGCAAAGGACGGGAGCTTGGAAGCAGTGACGCGTGCCATATTCGGTCGCTTTGGATATGTCAAACGCCACCACACAAGTCTCCCCCGTAGTTCCTAAGAGCTGAAAACCATAAATCGGTTAGGAAAGTATATCGCTAGAAGAACCTCTAGCGCTGAAAGCCCGTACTGGCTATCGGAAGGAAGGGAATGAGTTTCATAATCTAAGAAGTAAGAGTTGAGAAGAGTTTCAAAGATCTTGGATAAAATACAAGTGAGCTATAGCGCGATAGTTTGAAGGATCGAGCTGCTTCCTTATTTCGGAATAGGTTGGACATGTGCGAGCTTCCCACATGAGGGAAAGTGCTGGTATTGAGACATAGGGAGTATAGTTGAACGAGGGCGGGGATAGCACGGAAGCTCACTCCCAACTTGGGGAGGAATGACATCTGGGCCACCCATCTTCCTATCCTTCATAGAGTTGAAAATGATATATACACAGACAAAAGCTTGTCTGAGCTTGGGCATCAGCGATATTTGAGCTTATATAACGGTCATTGTGTTATATTCAATCATATGGCCTTATGTTGGTGGAAAACAAGGAAGTGAAAAGAGAGATTGACCTTTTCCAGTTGAAAATTAACAACAAGAACCACATCAGAGGGGAAAGGGAGATTTACAGAAGTTGCTAGAGATGTTTTGGCAGAGGCCAGAAAGATTTCTCAGTAAGTAAGAGAACCAAGGAAGTTAGCGCATTCGTTTGATGAAAGCCCGCTTTGCTCGTCGAAAGTATCCTGCAACGAGTTCTAGCTGAATGAAAATTGCCGAAGAAATTGGAGAACGAGGTGCCTCCACCCCCATTGCACTGTCTCTAGCTGGTGTGGCCAGAGGCAGTACAGTCGAACTATAGTTTATCAGGAGAAAGGATTTAGTTGAAGAGGAATGAACTTGCTAAATTCTGTCAACGATTACAGATCCCTCATAATAACTAGAAATATTTATGCATCAAAATCATTTATTCCTAACACAATTATATATTGGCTATCATCTGCCTGACTTTTATCAAACCTTACCTTTAAGTCCCTGGTCTAAATATTTTATACATGTATGAGGAACAGCCACTTGCCCTAAGAAATCGTTACGGACCACAAATATGTTCTCATTTCCATTAATAAATACTTTTCATATTCATTAATTATTATTATTATTATTATTATTATTATTATTATTATTATTATTATTATTATTATTATTATTATTATTATTATTATTATTATTATTATTATTATTATTATTATTAATATTATTATTATTATTATTATTATTATTATTATATTATTATTATTATTATTATTATTATTATTATTATATTATTATTATTATTATTATTATTATTATTATTAAAATTAAGAGACTTGAGATGAGAATTTTGATCTCTTAAACTCGGAGGGGTTGAACCCCTGACCTCCACATGCTACAATTTGTAACAATAAATATATATATATATATATATATATATATATATATATATAATATATATATAACCTAACTGCTATATATATATATATAACATATATATATATATATATATACTCTTATATATATATATATATATATATATATATGCTATATATAACTACCTTATATATATATTGAGAGAGAGAGAGAGAGAGAGAGAGAGAGAGAGAGAAAAAAAAAATTATATATTTTTTTTCAAATAATCGTCATCGTCATCGTCAAAATTTACTATAATCGTCATCGGCAAAATTTCATAATCGTCCCATCACTTATATATATATATATATATATATATATATATATATATATATATATATATATATATTTATGTATATACTTTTTATATACATACATCTATATATATATAACTCTTTCTCTTTATAGATCTATATTCAACTCTCCATTTATTTCTTCTTCATTTTTTTTATATATATATATATATATTAATAAAATTATTAGTAGTTGATGAAATATTCACCAACCGCTTAAAGGTCAAAAGTTCCATGGAGGTTAAGGTAGCTTAGCAGCGAGGTTGCCATATTTTTCCATTATCACTTCTGTTATTGCTGCTGCTTTGAAAGCAACCTTTTAAATCGTCTGTTAAAATACTTTTAAATAATTCGGTTTACAGAATTGTTAATTTGTAGTTTGCGTTAATTTGTAGTTTTGTAAGGTTAGAAACTGGAAACTTGTAAGTTACTAGTTTCTCATAGTTTCTAGTTTCTCATAGTTTATCACTGCAGTACGCAGGTAACTTAATCGTACTTGATCTTGTTGGCTTAGGAAAGTTGTGTTTGCTTTAACTATTCTAGTTTAAACTTGAGAAACTTTGTTTTCATTGCGACAAACTGCGTTATCGAATAAAACTTACTGAATGAAATCGTTTGTGAAGTAGTCACGCGCTTATTTTTTATAGCTTAGCATTATGATCACCACTTTGTAAAGGTCAGATAATATTGGATTATTTTAAAAACAAAAAAAAAAATATATATATATATATATATATATATATATATATATATATATATATATATATATATATATATATATATATATATATATATATATATATATATATATATATATATATATATATTTATTTTTGTTTTTTTATATAATATATATTTTTATATAATAAATATATATATAACTCGTTGCTGACCTAATTGGAATAAATATTATTTTTTTTGTATTCTTATAAGGAGGATATATTTAAACAGTATTTCTAGTAAGCCGAATTCTCCAATAAAAAATAAAAATTTTTGAAATAAATTTATTTAGTCAGTTTGCGTAGTTGCGTTTTTCGTTTTTATAATTTTTTTGGGGTAGTTTTTTTTGTATAATCTATTACTATTTGTTTTTTGTTAAAATATTTGCGTATTTAAGGTTTTGCGTATACTTATATAACTTTTTGCGTATATATATATATATATATATATATATATATATATATTATATATATATATATATATATATATATATATATATATATATATATATATATATATATATATACATATATATAAGGAATATGTGTATAAAGAATTGGTTAACCGATATATATCGAACGAACGATGTAATCCGTTTTTTTCGATTATTTCAAAGGCAATAGTGCGTTAAGGTTGCCAATAAGTTGTTTTTTTTTAACGAAAGGAATACCCAAAGATTAAATCGCAAAGATATAAAGAGGTCGGGGTCTCTCGGCCTCAGCGGGGGGACGAGGGGGGACTTCGTCCCCACTCTGTCCCCCGTCGGCTCGAGCCTAAAAAAATAATTTAAGCTTAAAAAATTAACATAAAAATTAACATGATAAAAATAAAGCAACATGTGGCAACTATTCCGCTCGTTCTATTGGAGTTTTAGCTAACACGTAACACTGCAGGGTTGCACAAGTAGGATTCTGCGATTTGCGATTTCATGACTTTTTATGTAACTTCCTTTTAAAGGATAAGTGCCTATATATATATATATATATATATATATATATATATATATATATATATATATATATATATATATATATATATATATATATATATATATATATATATATATATATATATATATATATATATATAGGGGTCTATCGAAGTTTCTAACCTTTAAAAAGATGTTAATCTCTGTAAATAAAACAAGCGATGTAATCGATTTTTCCATTTCAAGGCATTAGAGCGACAAGGTTGCCAATAACAGTTTTTCTTTTTTTAAATTAAAGAGAATACCCAAGATTAAATCGCCAAGATGTCAAAGAGTCAGGGTCTCTCGGCCTCAGCGGGGACGACGGGGGGGACGTCGTCCCCCCCTGTCCCACCGTCGGCTCGAGCCCCTTAAAAAAATAAATAAAAAAAAATTAAAACAAAATTAACATATAAAAATTAACATGATATAATAAAGCAACATGTGGCAACTTTTTCTCTTCTATTGGAGTTTAAGTTAACACGTCACAGTGCATGGCTAGACGATTAGTGTTCAGCGATATTTCGAAATCTGTATTTTTATGTAACATCCTTTTAAAGGGAAAGTGCCTATATATATATATATATATATATATATATATATATATATATATATATATATATATATATATATATATATATATATATATATATATATATATATATATATCTTATATACAAATATATATAATTTAAATTTTGCGTTTTTACGTCTTGCGTTTTCATTTAATCATTTACTCATGCCTCGTTTTGACAAAGCATCTGCAAGTCAAATGCTGTCAGAGTTGGAGGAGAGCTTGCAAGGGGATTTGGGAGGAGGAAACGTAGTCTCCCTTTCTGAAGAGGAAAAAAATAATCTTCTTTCAGATATTAAATCTAAATTGTCCCCTATTAAAAGATCTAGGGCAGTCATTAGAAGGAAAATTACTCTTCTTTTCAAAAGCATCATGGATCTTTCTTCTGATGACGATGATAATCAGATCGTTTCTTTAAAGTTAGATGAAATAAAGCAGAAACTCGAAGATGTAAAATCTGTTGACTCTCAAATTGAAGAAGTTATCAGCAAGTCCTCTCTAATTGATCACGATCCAAGTTTTTTGGATGAAGAAATAATCGAGACTAGTCATTATCATATGAGAAATGAAAAGTTGTTACATATATGTGTTTGATGCTCCTCCAACTATGTTTTTATCTTTGTTTTCATCCGACTTACTTGGAACAGAGATTGTTTCACCATTCGGTTTAAGAAAATAATTCTCGTTCGTATCTCTCATCATTTAAATTTGATATTCCAAAGTTTTCATTTTCATGTAATAAAATATCAACGGCTTCTTTATCATACAAAGTTGACATCTCATAAACTTCCTTTTCATCATTTTGTAAAGATGTTTTAAAGGCTTCTTTCCCATTCTTTAAATGTGATATACCAACGGTTTCGTTCTCAATCTGTAAAGAGGACACTTCAACTGCTTTCTCATTCTGTAGCTCAATAGCATTCCTATTTTGTAAAGACCGGTAATACTTTAGCTGAGGTGAATAAACTTTACGTAACTATTACATTAAAACTATAAACTTATAATTTACAAAAATGGTTTAAAAAAATTCTTTGAAGTTTTTTTTACCGATTAGCGTATATTATAAATGCAAATTTTTAATAAAAATATGAAAAATTACGCTCCGAGAAAAAAAAATTGACTAATTTCGGCCTTTTTTTAGGGATAACACTATCGATGTGTGTTTCTGATATTTTCCGATTATTTATATATCGATAAAAATAATTTTCTTTCGATAATTTTTTTACGATTATCAACGATTCAATTGAACCATAATAGTGTTGGCCGAGCACCGGATTTTTGCGCACCGCACCGCTCCGCACCAGGGGGTCGTGCACCAGCACCGCACCGCACCACCCGTCATCCTGCTGCACCCGCAGCGCACCGGCTCTTTTGCAACCGCATCGCACCGCACCGAGAGCGAACCATAGCGCATCGCACCGCACCAAAATTTGCGCACCACGCACCGCACCGCACCGACATATATATATATATATATATATATATATATATATATATGAGAAGGAAGTATATATCTATATATATATATATTGTAAAAGGATTACTTAACGCCCACACGGAACAGGAGCTCGGATCAAAAAAATTTTCACAGGTAGCCTCTATGATATATAAATAGACGTTTTAGGGTCGAAATGTAAAAAATAAAAAAATCTCAAAAACTGCAATAGCTACAGCGGGAATACATTTTGGAATCCTGGTAAAATTTTAGTTAGGAAAATGTAAAAAAAAAAAAATTATTGTTAATAATTATAGTAATATGAGGAGAAAGCCTATTTAAGACCTTTTATACGTTACTCGTTAAAATAAATGGGCTTTCTAATTTTTTTTTGTTTTGTTTTTAACTAAAGAATACCCCAAAGGGTATACCGCACCGATGGAGTCCGGGGTCTCGGCCTTCCGAAGGGAACTACGAAGGTGATTATTTCCCCCTGCAGGAGGGTCTCCGGAACCCCCGCTCTTTGGTATTGGGTGTCGCGGGGGTTCCTCCGCTCCTCCCAGATTATGGAAAACGTTCCCCCTTGTGTTCCCCGTCGGCTCGAGCCCCCTACATTGCCATGTGTAATAACTTACAAATAATATATATATATATATATATATATATATATAAATATATAATATATAAAAATATATATATATATATATATATATATATATATATATATATATATATATATATATATATATATATATATATAATTTCGCCCCTAGAACAGGTAAAAAAATTTAAATATAAAAATAAAATTAAATTCATTCGACCCTAGAACATCTATTTATGTATCATAGATGCTTCCGAAAAAAATTTTTTTATCCGAGCTCCCGTTCCGTGTTGTATCCGTTAAGTAACTTTGTCCTATATATATATATATATTTATATATATATATATATACTATATATATATATATATATATATATATATATATATATATATATATATATATATATATATATATATATATATATATATATATATATATATATATATATATATATATATATATATATATATATATATATATATATATATATATATATATATATATATATATATAGAGAGAAAAATATCTCTCCTAAAGAGATGAGATTACACACCATTGGGCATATGGGTGCTTAAAGTACACACTTTTACTCGAGTGCCCAATGCTTCTCCCCTTTTGCGCTCATATCCATATTCTTCTTACATTGGAGTAAGCTCTCCCTTATCCCACGCAATAAAATACAATTACAGACAACACTTACCTCTTGAAAAGGAAATAAAAAATGGAATAAAATGACAGCCACGCGATTATTTCCGGACAAGCTTATAAAAATAACCCCTTATCCACCCTACCCTTATCATCATCAAAGGCCATTGACGGCCTCCGGTGATGGAGTTGGTGCCGTCACGAAATTGCCGGCCTGTTTTGATGTACGGTCCAATTTCTTCATAAATTTCTGCAACCTTCTCGGTTTTAAATCCAATTTTCCTTTTGTTGAACATCACCTCTCCTCCTCTAAACCTTATTCTTAACTCTACTCTGCTGACTCCTAATATTTCTTCCCTCAATTTCAGCCAAAGGCAATGATGTTTGTTTTCGTGTCTTTGATTTGGAGTTTTCCGAATGGCTCTAGCTAGCCTGTCATAATAAATTATAACGCATTCTCTCTCTTCTTTACATTTCTCTGAAATCATCATTCTTGGTGATTTCAACGTTCACCACTGCCAATTGCTTTCCTCTAATTCTCAAGATAAAGTTGATGAACTTGCTACCACTTTTCTATCCAGAACTACCTCGAGCAGTTAGTGCAACTCCCTACTCGTATCTCTGATCGTCTTTGAGATGAACCCAACATTCTAGACCTTTTTCTAATCTCTAATCCTTTTCCTTATTCTGTAAAATTCTTTCCTCCTCTGGGTTCCTCCGATCACTCTCATATCTCTGTTTTCTGTTCTATCTCTTCAAGTCTTCCGCAGGAAAGACCCAGCCTACGGCGAGAAAGCGTTTTTGGGACTTCAGTGCTGCTAACAGGTCGGACTTGCGGTCGTACTTCTTTGATTTCCCATGGAAAGACTACAGCTTCCGTGGAAAGAGTCCCTCGAAGTATGTAAAGCACGAGCTAATTCTCTCTGGCATGGAGGCGTGCACCCCATGATCTTTACCTTCAACTAAACCTAGATAACCTTTGTTTCAAATTCTTTCTTGTTCTCGTGCTATTCGCCACAGGGACGCTGCCTTCAGGAATTACCGTCATCTCAAATTCCAGAAACCCTTGCAACTTATATTTCATCTCAAAATCGTGCAAAATCTATTCTCCATGACACTAAAAAATTCTTTTCTCAGTGGAAAATGGAATAATCTTACTGGCTCCTCTTCCTCATGTCCTTTCTGACATTTTTCAAAAATGTTTTCTCTTAACTTTGCTTCTTCCTCTTGCCCTTCTTTATTATTTTCCGTCAACACAACTCCCGTTTAACCTTCCACTAAAACTGAACTCTTTGCTCAAACCTTTGCTTCTAATTCCACCTTAGACGATTTCAGTGCTATTCCTTCTTCTCCACCTCCTTCTAACATATTATGCTAAAATTGTAATTTCTTCAAAAGGTGTTATTTCTGCTTTTTCAGAGCTTAACATTAAGAAGGCGTACGGTTCTGATGGTATTCCTCCTGTAGTTCTCAAAACTTGTGCTTTCAAGCTTGCATTATGCTTGTTAAATTATTCCGTCTCCGTCTTTCTACTTTTGCCTTCCCTTTTTGTTGGAAAGATGCTCCTGCACCAAAAAAGGGATCCAATCTCAACCCTCCAACTATCGCCAAATCTCTAACTTCTGTTCTTTCTATAATTTTCGAATCTATTATAGCAGCAAGATTTGAAAACACCTCATTTCTTCTACTTATCTCTAATCGCCAATACGGCTTTCGTAAGAAACGCTCTACTGACGATCTTCTTTCTAGTCTTTCTGTTTCTTGGTCCTCTTTCCTTCAGTATTTTGGTGAATGACACCGGTCAATCTTATTTTATCTATAAATCTATAAATAGTGGTGTTACTCATGTTTCTGTTCTATCCCTAGCTCTTTCTACTTTTTCATAAAAGACCTCTCTCTATTACTTCATCACATACCCACTCCTATGCCGACGACTTCACCCTTCATTACTCCCCTCATTTTCGTAGACGTCCTTTTCAACAACAATTAGCTCACGCTAGGAGGGCACCCTTGGATCAACTAGCATCTGATCTTTCTCGAATTTCTTTGGGGCATTGAGAACAAGGTTGTTTTCAATTACTCAAAAGCTCAGTTCCTCCATCTTTCCACTCCACATAATCTTTCACACAGCTATAACATCTTTGAAAACACATAACTCAAACCTTCGTCTGTCCTTAATATTCTTGGTGCTTATTTTTCTCGTAACCTTAATTGGAAGGTTCATATTACTTCTCTTTCTAAACAAGCTTCTAAAGGTTGGGTGTTCTGAGGCGCATTCAGAATTTCTTCACACCACCTCAGTTGTTTGATCTTTATAGGGGTGTCATTCGCCCCGGTATAGAGTATGCCTCACGCATCTGGAGTGATTCCACTCACACTGCTCCTTGAGTTTTAAGAGCCATAAATGGGATACCGTTCAACTGCACGCTTTCTTATATTACGCTAGTTCAGAAAAAGCAGAAATGAAACCTTAAGAATGAATTGGAAGGAGGTGGAGAAGGAGGAATAGCTCCGGAATTATCTAAAGTGGAATTGGAGGCAAAAGTATGAGAGAACTGTTAAGCTTTAGCAAAAGATAAAGAGATCTTTAGTACCCGTCAGGAGAAACTAGAGTAGAGGATGAGGAAGAAACAAAGTTTTATTTGGCATTTTTAGTAAAATGTCAAGAGCATGAGGGAAATGAACCAAAAAAAATATTTGTATTTTCTACAGAGAAAGAGTTCTTATTATTAAGTAGGATAAATTTAGTACGATTCCGGGATCTAAAATAAGAAACATAACATTTTGGAGTTTGAAGAGCGACCATGATTCCTGAAGGCAGAATACCTGTGGCTAATAGCATGAGAACGAGCAGAGTTAAACCTACAATAGGTTTCTAAACTTTAAGTTAAAGGGAAAGAACACGGAATGTGCACCTCTTTGCCAGAGAGAATGGAAATTAGAATAAAGAGTGCAGTTGCTATAGAAATATATATATATATATATATATATATATATATATATATATATATATATATATATATATATATATATATATATATATATATATATATAATAATAATATATATACTCTCTATATATATATGTATATATATATATATATATATAATATAACTATATATATATATATATATATATATATATATAATAACAACATAATATAATATAATATTAATATATATTATAATATCATATATATATATATATATATATATATATATATATTCTTATATATATATATATATAAAATGAAATAATATATATATATATGTAATATGTATATATATATATATATATATATATATAATAACATATATATATATATATAATATATATAAACATTTATGCTGCACCGATGAAACTATAACTATATATATCAATGTCCTGCATTTTTAGACAAAAATGTTGATGTTTTGGAATGAAGTAGTGTTCCTATACGTATTTTCCGTGCTGATTTTGAAAATGATATTCATTTTCTCGTATCACGTAAGGATTTTCCACAAATCACAGAAATATAATAAACACGACAGCTTTTTAATGGTAATGATAAAGCTAGGTATTCCTGTGATTGGAGGTGCATAATGCATAGGTAACATCTACAATAGGTTATACCACATAGAGAAACAATGGTGATTACTGTATGAAACTCGAAACATATTAAATACAAATACGATACGAGTAAAGTTACCATTTATTGCTGAAATTTTCGTTTTAATGTTCTATGTCCATTTGTACCTTCTTCAGAGCTTGTATCCCTTTTTAACATCCAACAATAGTCCGCAAGCATGTTAGCATTCCATCTGCCTTGATACCTTTGTTCCATATCCTTTATATCCTGATGGAACCGTTCCCTTTGCTCCTCGGAAACGGCCCCTAGATTTGCAGGGAAAAAAATCTAAGTGAGAGTGCAAAAAATGTAATTTAATACTCATGCGACAATCGAAAGCCTCCATTTTCTCCAGCCTATTTTCTACGATTGTTGGGTAGTGTACATCTTTCGTACCCCAAGGAATCTCTCAATAACGGTCTTTATAACATTCCATACCTCTAATTCACATTGTGTCATTGTTGATTCAAACGTTTTGTCAAACATCAACTTTCGGATTTGGGTCCAACAAATAGTTCCTCCTTAACTTTAGCTTTAATAGAGGGGAATTTCTGACACATATACTGTAAACAGGCACTGTCCTTGTCGAGGGCCTTAACAAATTGTTTCATGATACCTAATTTAATATGCAGTGGAGGGAGTAATACATTCTTTGCATCGACAAGCGGTTCGTGGACAACGTTTCGTACACCAGGAGTAATACTTTTACGTGAGGGCCACTGTTTCCGTTTTCAGTGATTGCTAATGTCAAGACTATCCCATTCGCATAGAAAACATGAATATTTCGTGTATCCGGACTGAAGTCCTAGTAGCATACCAATAACCTTCAAATCAACACTCAGAAGCCATCCATATTCACTATGTTTTACTTTCGCCAGAAAACATGCAATAATGTCATAGGTTTCTTTTAATTGTACAGAGTGTGCAATAAGTATTGAAGGGTATACATTACCATTGCGTAGTAAAACATTTTAAACTACGTTTGCTTGAATCTATAAAGAGTCTCCATTCCGAGGGCTGATAATTATGTACAACGAAAAAAGCCTTTAGGCCCATGAACATTATTGCAGTACACAAGATCATCGTTCTCTGCAAAATAGACAAGCAAGTCCTTTTCGCGATGTCTATACCATGCAAATGTTGTTATCGATGCTAACACATGTTTCCTTTTCAACTGCAAGCCAAGAAGTTCGGCTTTGTCCTTTGACAAGTGCAAATCGCGGACTAAGTTATTCAGTTCATTTTGATAGAATTTGGAGGGGATGCTATCACCTTCCTCGCAAGTTTACTCCTCATTTCCCTCACTATCTTCATCTAACATTGGTTCCTCATCGCTTGACCACGACACTCCCCTAGTTATGAGGTTGACAACGTAAAGGTAGGGAATCGCTATGTGGTATAGGTCTGATGGTAGATGGTAGATCGGGATATACTATATTTTTGATGTTTTTAACATTATATTCACATACATTTGTCAAACAGAAAAAACAGTTATTGTAGTGGTTCGTTTGTTCCCTCCACACCACAAAGCAAAAGACATAGAAGGTTTCTTCCTTTTACTCCAAAGATGTAGCGCCTTAACATACGTTCGACATACAGTATAAGGTGCCCACAATTTATCTTGATCACCTAACTTCACCCCGAAATACATATAGTATGCACGCCTCACAAAATCATTAATTGTCTGTCTTTGTTTTAAGACAGTGTACCGTCCGCAAATATAACAAAATATATCACTATCGTTAACACATGTACGCGAAGCCATATTTTACACCAATAACAGACAAATAGCATAATGACTAAACGCTTCATCATACGCTGAACGACTGAGACTTCAATCACATGGTCGTTTTTCAGCTGAACCACATATACGAACGAACCAATCTCCATAGTACCAGAGGACGAATGCACATGCCAAAATGTCTAAGAGCGCACTGCATAAAAACTGTACGTGATAGAAAAAAACCGTGAACAGATTTGAAATCAGCGTCGAAAATGCATATAGGAACACCATAATTTATGAAATCATAAATTTTATGCAGAATAATGATAATATATATATATATATATATATATATATATATATATATATATATATATATATATATATATATATATATATATACTAACTATATATATTATATATATATATACTCATATATATATATATATATTTCACACAGTTATCACCACCGCTCACGGGCAGAAGCCCTATTCAAGGAGGGGGTGTTAAAATAAACAAAACTTCAACTAACGCGCAAAATTACGCAGATGAGCACAGACACGGGCCTTAAAGTGAGGGAGATTAAATTGAGTGGGAAACACAGAAGATGGAAGAGAATTCCACAGAACAGAGGTGTGGCAGGAAAGAAGGAGGCACCGCAGCGAACTAGTCTGGAGTTGCTAATATCAACACAATACTCATGTGCCGACACAGCACCCCCTTGTGCTAAGAGGGCGTCTTAAAGGTGGTGGCACGCAAGTGGAAAGTTCCCTCGAGCGCACGCGCTACGGTACCTATAGAAAAGATAAAGCACCAACATCGCGCCGCAAAGATAGAGGGTCAAAGGAACTGGAAAGAAACGGACAGTTTATAAGTCTTTTTGCCCTTTGACTCGACCCTATCAAAAAGCCGGGTGAAACCAAAGCCGGGTGAAGCAGTACTCCATACAAGGGCGGATGAGGCCCTTGTATAACTGGGTAACTGAGAAGAGAAAAAAGTCTCGCAGTCTAAAAAGAAGAATCCCCAGTTTCTTTGAGGCCGCCCTAGCAACCGTTGTGATGTGAAAGGTTTCCAAGACATTTTTGTTTATGTTAAGGCCAAGGATGTTTATATTGTCAACAGGAGAGACGAAGAGAGAACCGTCGAAGAAGATAGGAAAGTTAGCAGGTGTCTTAGAGGAGATTTGAAGAAGTTGAGTTTTTAAAGAATTGAATTTCTAAGGTTGAGACGACCCCACCCGGAAATTCTATCAGATCAGCGAGAATAGAATCGGAAGATTAAGACGAGAGGCAATTCTAGAAGTAAAAGAGGAGCAGAATTAAATGTGTTGAAGAATGAAGGGTCAAGTCGCATATTAGTGAATAGAGTTAGATGTGCCGGTGAGAAGATCATTAATGAAAAGTAGAATAAAGTAGGAGATAAGACAGAACCCTGAGGAACACCACTATTGACAGAAAAGGAGAAAAGTCGCCCCATCAACAACAGCCGATATTGAGCGATTTGAAGAAAACTAGACATAAGCAAGCAAGAGAAGGAGGAAACCCAAAGGAGCTTGGAGAGCAGTGGCCGCAGTGCCCTTACCGAGTCAAAATGCTTTGGATATGTCAAGCGCCACGACCAAGTCTCCCAGTAATTCCTAAGGGTGAAATCATAAATCGGTTAAATAGGAAGAAGTATATCACCAGTAGACCTCGAACGCCGAAAGCCGTACTGGCGATCGGAAAGAAGAGAATGATATTCCAGATGGTCTAAGAAGTGAGAGTTGAGAAGGGTTCAAAGATCTTAGATAGAACACAACAGGTGAGAGCTATAGGTCGATAGTTAGAAGGATCAGAGCGGCATCCTTTTTTCGGAATGGGTTGGACATGTGCGTGCTGCTTCCAACACTGAGGAAAGTGTTAGTATTGAGACATAGAAAATAGTTGAACGAGGAAGAGGGGCCAGCACGGGCACACTCGCAAAGCACTCTGGGAGGAATGCCATCAGGGCCACCCACTTAGCTAACGTTCATAGATCTCAGAATCCCATCCGACCAAATGTAATCACAGGCAAAGACATAGGACACCTGAAAGGAGAAGGTAGGAGGAGGAATGCCGGAATCGTCCAGGGTTGAGTTAGGGAAAATAGGAGGCCGAAAGAGATTGGCCTTTTCAGTTGGAGGATGAGTTAGCAACAGAGCCATCAGATCGAATAAGAGGAGGAAAGGCAGATTTACAGAAGTTGTTAGAGATGTTTTTGGCAAGAGGCCAGAAAGATTTATCAGTAGGAGAACCAAGGAGGTTAGCGCACCTTCGTTTGATGAAAGCCCCGCTTTTGCTCGTCGAAGAATATCCCTGCAATGATTTCTAACTGAATGAAAATTAGCGAGTGATAGGAGAACGAGAATTTTTCCACCCCCCGATAAGCGCTGTTTCTAGCCTGAATGGCCAAGAACAGGCACGATCGAACCATGGATTATGAGGAGAAAGATTTAGTCGAAGAATGGACCTGCTCATCCCGTCAACGATTACAGCCCACCTTAGTGGTAGAAGCCGAAGCGTCATCAAAGTTAAAGCAGTCATTCCAATTATGGTTAGCGTAGAAGCGACGCAAGGCCCCCCAATCACCCTGATCAAAGTGCCAGAAAAAACGCATAGGGCAGGATGGAGCTGTTGGAGGAAAGTATTAAAGTTAAGAGATATAAGGTTGTGGTCAGATTTACCAATAGGAGCAAAGGTAGGTGTATTTATAGAGAGAGAAGGACTAGTGGTGAAACATAGGTCAAGTGTGTGCAAGAATTGGTTGGGACGATCAGGTATTGTGTAGGTTCACGATTGATTGCTCCAGATCGTTAAGAATGCTGAATGATTCGGCATCCTCCCCACCTAAATCAGTATCAGAGGACCCCAACCATTCAGTGTTATTGTACATTGAATCCCCTAAAGAGAGGACCTCAGTATTTGGATGAGAAGATATAACAGTCTCGTGAGAGGTAGTAAGATATTCAAGAAAGAGTGAAAATCTGTTCTGTTAGGAGAACAGTAGCAGAAGCACAAAGATTATTGTAGTGAAGGAAGAAGATTTGAGCACAGGCATCAAGAAGTTGGGGTCGAGATTCACGGGAACGTGTTACAGGAGTATTAATGTTTACATAGGCACACACTCCACCCTTCAGACTGAAAGTTATGAAATAAGTTATAGTTGGAAACGTGAACGAGTTAGAGGATGAAGATTCTTAGCCATCTGAGTCTCAGACAAGAGCAAAAGGTTAGGGATAGAGTTAGTGAGGTGATATTCCACAGAGGCAAAGTTAGATTTTAAGCCGCGGATGTTGGTAAAGTTAATGTAAAGCCCGCGCCCTCGCAAACCTGCCATCTTTCACACACACACACACACTCGACACACACACACGCGCATATAAGAACAAAACAAGAACATAAAGGAGAAAACGGAATATATATATATATATATATATATATATATATATATACGTCTACGTATATATATATATATATATATATATATATATATATATATATATATAAATAATATATATATATTTATATAACAAAAATAAATTATATATATATATATATATATATATATATGTATATATATATATATATATATATATATATATATATATATATATATATATATATATATATAATATATATATATATATATATATATATGTATATATATATAACTGTATATATATATATATATATATATAGAGAAAAACGGAAATATATATATATATATCAGTCTTGTCATATATATATATATATATATTCGTCACGACCATTCTTAAACACTCGTAATTTGCTTCACCCTTAGTGTTTTGCTGTAAATAGGTCACTTTACATGCTATAGTGGTATCTGAGTAACTCGAATCCCAATACTACAGCTAGTTTTTAAACTATATTAATACTATCTCACCTTTAGTTCAAACTTTATTAAAAACATCTTTTGCACTTCAATCTGTCTAACGTGAGAACAGAGTAGCTTCTACGCTAATTACAGTAGGAATGACTACAACTTTAACACTAAGAACGCTGCGGTGATTTCCGAAAAGATGGGAAGGTTGCTGTTATCGCCGATGGAATTAGCAGGTTCTGGCTTAAATATTTTTTCCTCCTCTAAATTTATGGTTCGGTTAAATTTGTTACATCATAGCCTATGTAACCCTATATAGTCTATAGCCTGATATTAATTATAGCCTATTTAACCCTATTTAGCTTATAGCCTGATATTAATTATAGTCTATGTAATCGAGTTCATGACATGCTGCTCTGATGGCATACATCCCGTTGATTCAAAGAGTATGATTCTGAGCCGGGCCAGTTTTCTTTTGGTTCTCTTTACCAAAGTTATCATAATGTTAATAAATTTTCTGTGTTTGAAGAGTGCGAATATATAGATAAACAAATATCAATATCATAGGCACCAATTGCAACTATTACTGCCATATACTTTAAACATTATTGAATGCAGTAATAACACCGTACGATGTCTTTAATTTTGTAAATCACAAGAATGAAAGCTAAAATGGCACCTCAAGGTCGTCGCCAGCTTCCAAGCTAGGGGGCAGCTTAAAATTTTATAGAGCTTATATATATATATATATATATATATATATATATATATATATATATATATATATATATATATATATATATATATATATATATATATAATATATTTCTTTATAAGAAAGGACATAAAAGTATAAACATTTGTATGGATAATTAAATGATTAATATTTTAAAAAATAGAATATCAAATACAATATGCAATGATGGAAAATTCACAATATAGAGCAGTTGCAAAATTGATATTAAAAAAGTAATTTCCTTGGGTTCAAGGCAAATTTATCAACTGCTGTTTGAATAAAATAATCATAATTGTCAAACACAAATTTCTGTGTACACTCATCATAGCCAGCCCGTTTAACCTGTCGTCTTCCACAGTACTTCGTAGCCAAGTCTTGATCCTTCGCGGAGTACTGAAAGAGCGCTCTACTGTACTGGTGGTGCATGACTGGGCGAGTAGTATCATTAAAGTCTTTTTCGTCTACGGAAAGAAAGGTTCAGTCTCCTTTAAGACTTGGGAGACAACAAGATCTTTTAGTTCTTCACTACTCAGTTTCTTGTCCTTTCAAATTTTGTACCAAAGTTCTAGCTCTTCTTCTATGCCTTCTAAGTGGTAAAAACTATAAAATGAAGCTGTCTTTTCCTTTAACTCATCGATTGTTATGAGTAGCATGTGGAAAGGATGTAGATATGTCAATGCATAAGCAGGTGTATTTTCAATAGAAAACCGTAATTCCAAAGAAGAGATTATAGAATCCAGATACAAGATTATTAAGGATCTTCTCCAGAACTCCGTGGGATTTGTTGCTGGATGGTTGCTGCAGTGGTGCTGCCTACCAACAATCCATTGTATATTCAGATCAAGTCCCAGTTGATCGGCGATTTGATTAGCTTCTTTTAACACTTCATCGGTGATTTTTTTCTTCATCTTTCCGATGGCTCCTAACCATTTCCACAGTGTGTTGAATGTGCTGCGAGGTTTTGACGATATCAAAGGTCTTAGATTGGAGAGCATTTACAACTGGCTCTAACATCGCAGAGTATTTCGCGATCAATATCATAGCATGATGAATGACGACTTACATGCCGCTGAATGCAACTGAAAAGCGCTTTCTCTCGTTGCGGTATTTCCTTCAATGGAAAGGGTTTCTAATGCTTGCATCATTCGTACAAAGTGCTCCTTAAACACTCTGATGCACTTGTGTTGTTCAGACCATCTGGTCTGGCATAGGCTTGGGATGTTTGGCATTAATTTTCTTCTCAAGACCGACTCGCGAAAAAACGTAATTATGTCCTTTATAGTTCCCACAGTAATGCGGATTTCTGTTATTGTGTTCAAATCATTTACTACTAGGTTTAGTTTGTGTGAAAGCAATGAAAGAACAATGCTTTTTTATACTTTTTCCGCAATATTGCTTGGACACCTCCTTCTTTGCCAGACATCGTAGAACAGCCATCGAAACCCAAGCCCACGCATTTCTCGGGATCCAGTTCCTCGGTCGTGACAAAATCGTCAATGGCTTTTGCAATGGTTTTTGCGTCAAGCGTTTTCAGTTCTAAGCCAATAAATTCCTCTTTGACTTCATCGGACTCTTTGTCGAAATAGCGCAACCCTATGGATAATTGTTCCTTTCCAGAAATATCAGCGGTTTCATCTGCTAGTAAGCTATACGCGTACACTTCCTTTACCTTATTAACGATGCTTTCCATTATAGTAGTACCACATAGAGAAATGATCTCATTCTGAATCTGAACTGATTGATATGTGTCATTTTTCTTCCCCTTTTCAAAATGGTTTTTCAATGGCTGATTTCCGGCATCTATTCGTAAGCGGCACAAATCTTGCAGCACTCCCTCATCATGATGCTTTCCCCGAAGCGGTAAATCGTGCGTACCAGAAAATGTCACACATGAAATTTAGGGTAATATTTTTTTTTTTTCTTGTTTTGTTTTGCTTAAAATTGTTTTTAGTTTGGATGTCTACCAGCACGTCCTGGGGAACAATCTTGCAGCTTCAGCAGCAGATTTTTATGCCACTCTGTGTTTGTATGTCCCATACAAACCGCAATGAACATTTTTATATTTAGTGAAAGGTCTTATTATTAAGGAGCCTAGGACCTCTCTGACCGAACTTTTATTTGAAGAAAGAGTGGTGTTGCTTTTGAGAAGAGTAAATGCCCCCTGCCCCCTGCCCCCTGCCCCCTGCCCCCTGCCCCCTGCCCCCTGCCCCCTGCCGCCCATGTTCCAGCGACTATTTTTTTCTTGAGAAAACGTCGTCAGAGGAAATATATATATATATATATAGTATATATATATATATATATATATATATATATATATATATATATATATATAAAATATATATATATATATATATATATATATATATATATATATATATATTTATTTATTTATTTTATTTATTTTGCCTTCACTTTTTTCCCGCTTGAGCGGGGTAGTGGTACGTACAGCCTCTCTCATTCACACTTCCCCTCATCTCGCCCTCACCCACCTCCTCCACCCCACTCTATCCCTCGCCAGCACCCTACCCTCTTCCTCCCTCATCCCTCCCTCCTCCAGCATCTCCTTTATTCCATCCATCCACCTCTTTCTTGTCTCCCCCTTCCTCTCCTTCCTATCCCCTCCGCCTCCCAAACTCTCTTAACCACTCTCTGTTCCTCCATTCTCACTAGATGCCCATACCATCTTAACATTCCCTTCTCCGCTCTTCCCACCAGACCATTCCTCCAATCACATCTCTCCCTCACCACCCTATTCCTAATCCTCTCCCTTCTGCTAACCCCACAAACCGCTCTCAACCCCTTCATCTCAAATACTTCCAACTTCTTCCTGGACCTGGCATTCAACCCCCACGTTTCACCATACAACACCGATGGTACACAAATTTTTTCAAACATACTTATCTTAACTCTCAGTGATAAATCCCCCCCTTTCCATAATTCTCTCAGACCACTCAAAGCTCTCATTCCTTCTCCTACTCTATGATCTATCTCCTCCTTCATCCCTCCCCCTTACCCAAATCCATCCCTAAATACCTAAAAATCTTTACTTCTTCCAATACTACACCCCCTACTCTAACCTCTAACCCCTCCCCCCCCTCTCTTTCCTCCTCCTCAAACACTAACACTTTACTCTTACCTGGATTTATTTTAAGCCCCTTTTTTCCACACATTCTCTCAAACTCCCTCACCAAATACCTCAGCCCTTCCGCGTTCTTCGCCACTAGGGCAGTATCGTCCGCAAA
>JABUQX010132939.1:0-16679 GCA_015478945.1 Trachelipus rathkii | reverse complement strand
GATCGACGAGTAAGTGAAATATCTATCAGAATAAGCAATGGTGACAGAACAAACAAACTCGTGGAGAAGGTACTATAAATAGAATAGAACGTATGTGGATCTCGTAAATAGATACGCGGTATTAAAAACCCTTGCATGTACGCAACTACTGGAAACCAACAATCGATTGTGTGACCTTCATGCGTACGTGTATAGGTTTCACAGTTTCGAACATCTGACAATATTACAGCATTGCTTAAAAATAAAAACGATAACATCAAATCCTAACGATGTTGACATACTTTGCTAGGACTTATAAATACATTATAGCACATGGTGTAATCTATTATATTTACACCGAAAACATATTGGTTATCCCGTAAATACAGTTATTACGAGGACGTGCGTTAATTAACTAATCAGCTTGGATAAGTTTACTTCTCTCTTGTATGAGAAAATGAGTGCTGCTGAATCGTCATACGCCGAAAAATGGTTTAGTTTTGCTGAAGGCATTTATACTTACATCCTTTCAATGGATGTTGAATCTTTATGAGAGATATATAGAGGCTTACCCAACTGAATCCTATTGTTCTCTGATTAGAATGAATATAAAAATATATAAATAAAAACCATAATAAATAGTTCCTCCAATAGTAATTTCACTAATGTTTTAATAAATATAATTATCCAAAAACGCTCCTCAACAACAATTCAATGCAAAATTATCCTCATATAAAAATGCAAACCTCGCTATTAATACCAACGATGAATCGATTTAATATAACTACATGCTTGCCATGATAAGAGCTAGAATTTATTCGTCAACTAGCTAGGCATCTGTCTAGTGTGTTATACGATGTATCTGATCATAAGAAGCTTCCTAACAGAAGGTAAATCTTCACCCTGGCATCTGTCATTATCCGCTTAACACGGCTCCCACTTCTGCCCATGGCTTACCGGCTACACCGGTTCTGTAACATTCCTTCGCCTTTACACATCCTCTCACTCGTTCCAATGCTCAACCATCATACATTCGTCATGTTGGATATATGTTTGATATAAAGTATGAATTGGTTACGCTTTGTATGCATTGTTAGTTACCTTACTGTTGTTAAGTGCGGATCTTTGTTAATGTTAGCAATTTATTCGGGGTATCTAAGATGTTTTCAGGTTGTCTTTGCTACATATATTTCTTAGTTCTCGCGCGTAATGCTATGTTGGCTATTAGTGCTGAAAACTTGTCACGTTACATACTTTCGCTGCCCGTCTGTATGATAATTACACAATGGTTATGTAAAGTTTTGTTAAATATTACCATGTTATGTTAAAATTAACATTGTTTTGTTAGAGACATGCTTGACAAGTTGTGATAATTTACGTTTTTGGATGTTATGCTAGTACTTTACTGTTGTTTAAGTGTGAAACCTTAAGTTACACACGTTGACTGTTTATTCCTCTTTAAGATGTGTTAGGTTTGTCATTGTGTATTTTTATTCTTAGTTCAGATGATGCTAAGTAGGATTTCATTAATAGTGAAAAAAAACTTTCTCGTTATAATAAACGCAGCATATATTGATTGGATCTACTGTATAAAAGAAACTTCGATTTATGTTATGTTTATCACAATGATACTACGAAATGTGACTTTGAGAATCAATTAGCATCAATACGATCAAGAATGGAAAGGAACCGGGATTGGCGGAATCACGATAGGCTGACTAGGAAGAATGTGGTTATGATTTACTGATTTACTGATATAGGGTATGTAAAACGTAAAAATACAATTTTCAAAAATTATGACTATATCAATAGATCAATAGATCAATTTATCATACTGGACAGAGGGCAACGGTGGCTGGATGGGGGTTTGATTGGAGGGGTTTGATTTACTGATTACTCACTATAAGGGGTATGTAAAAAAGCGAATTCCTGAAATAAGTTATAAACAAAATGAATGAATAAAGAAAAATTTCCTAATTTACTTGATATTTATTTATTTTTTATTTTATGTATTTTTATTGACATTAATGGTTCTGAAACCTTTATTTTTCGAAATACTACAGACCCCAAATAACATATATAAAGAAACCAATATTGTATCATTACACAAAATATTTTTATAACTCAGCACCGCACCGCGGCCAGCACCGGTGCATCTGTCAACTCCTACTTCAAGTCAGATTCCTTCTTCATTCTTTCCTTCTTTATTCTTCCTTCATCCTTCTTTCTTTCCTCCTTCGTCCTTTGTTTGCACTCTGTGCTTTTTTTCAGGTCAGGACCCCTAATGGGGGGCCTAGACACCCTATACGGGCTTATAAAACCATCATATTCAAGATCTACGACCTCGATAACCCATATTAAGGACCAACCAATATTGTTATTATACGAAGTTTATTAACTCAGCACGCGCAATGGCTCCGGCCACCGATTGGTCCGAAGCCAACATCCTTCCCAATACAATTTGAACGGAACGAGAAACAGGAAACCGGAGTTGGGAACCGGAGTCCGGAACGAAGGCATGAACCGAAGTACGCATGGAAACCGCATGCAGCAAAACGCTTGAAGGTGGCCTCAAACCCTACGGAGAATCAATTTTTTACGATCTAATTATTAATAATAATCACACAAACATACGTTCGCGGCGCTCAGGCCAGTGTCCACTGGCTCCAACTTCACTTTTAGGACCTAATCTTTGCTCGCTCAGATCCTGCAACAAGGGCGTAAGCGCAAATATTCATTGCGTCGACCCTCCAGCGCGGTCGACCACCCCAATAAAATCTATATACAATCTAGAGTTAGCAGACTTGAAACTAAATCCTTACCCTGTTCGAGCTTAACCCATATATAGATTATATTTCAGTTTGAAGCCAATTATCTCTTATACTGTGAGAAATCGCTGCCACGCTCAGACTGGCACAAATGGAATTACAATACTAAATATATAATAACTAATATATATATATATATAACACCAAATAGTAATATAATAATAATAAACTATAAAAAAATACATATAAATAATAGTATATAATAATATATACTATATATAAATATATATATAGTACAACTATATATATATATATATATAACTATATATAATATATAATATATACATATATATTATATACTACTACTATACTTATAATTATAATATATGGTTGTTATTTCAAATTCATAGTCCAATTTCGTTCGCCTATGTTTGTAGCCGAAAAATATGTCCTGATTCCGCGGCTGACGGTAAATATATATATAATATATATAATACTCAAACCAAAATAAAATAAATAAATCAATAAATAATTTTTAATAAATAATTATATATATATATGGATATATATATAAATAATATATATATATATAATATGATACAATACTATACTATATTTAGCTCCTAATATAATATAAATATATAATATAATATATAATTATATATAATAATATATTATAAATACTATATATATATATCTAGAATATTTAATATATATATATTTTAGAGATAATCTATATATAATACTATATCAAACCCTCATATATTACCTAATGCATATATATAAAATATAATATATACTAAATACATAAAATATAACATATATTTATATAAGCAGTAATACAAAAGAAGACACCATAGCATATCTTCTAGTAACGTAGACTCCAATAATTCTGAAGTAACTACTGAACTGCCCATCGATAATAACGAAACCAAGACAGAAATTTAACAGCATGAGTCATATGACTTCTACAACCGCACATTATTGGACACAACTCGCAAACCGCAACCGTATGTTTGTCACTGGTTTCTACCACAAACCGCAACTGCAACCGCAACCTCAGTCTGTCACTGGGTCCTCACAACCTTCACTCGGTTTCAGAAGTTATATTTTTTAAAAAATGTTCTTTAACACCTGTATAATGTTGTGCCGTTTCCTACCTTTACATTATTTATTATATTTGAAAAAACAATTTTCAATTAGATCTGAACTCCTGATGGATGACCTTTAAAGATAAGCATACATTACTAGTTCTGATTTTAAATCAGACGGACAACGAATGAAAGCTTAAACTTTTTTTAGTAAAAGCTCTTCAAATATCAATCCCAAATAGAGTATAACATTAAAAAATGTATACACTTATGGAGATATTTTAAATGAGCTTAGCTTAAAAAGTTAAGCTTTCATTCGTCCTATATATCATAGGTAAATCCATTTATACCTGCTAAAAACTCTTCACCAGACCTCAGATTTCCAGGCTGAAGAGGGAATTAAATCCATCTTTACAAACAAAATAAATTCGGAGACTTAACCAAGATTTGAAAATTGAAAGGAAATTTCTTTGTATTCCATCGCAACGATTTCTAGATGCTCCGATTAAAGGGAAATTTTTTACAACTTTGGCTGATTTAATAGAAGAAAAGAGAACAATAACAAAACAATGTAAAGAACTTTTCTTCAGAATATGAAAAGATATATCTATTTACCAGACATCCTTAAAGAATTTAAGCTGCAGAAATAAAGGCAACACTGTCAACATCCAAGCCAAAAACTATTTGAAACCATGAATGCTCATTTTAACATCAAGTAGGGATGATGATACAGAAATAGAGCAGTTAATTTGAAAGTGTTTTTGGCATGAAATAGCAAATATCAAAGAGAAAGAAAAAAGGATCGGATCCCAAAGGATGATCCCTTCAATGTGGCGGAGAAGGGAACGAACATAACTTCAAGAGTTGAAGAGATGGCTTAAAGATATTTGTCATGCCCAGTCTATAGTATACCAAGGAACAAACTTTTTCAGGCGATGTCTGGATTAATTTATGGACGAGAACAAAGGATGAGATAACAGGAGAAAATGCAGAAAAATTGTTATTCCTTAAATCTAACTTTGCGCTTCTAAAATTCAATTACAAACGCGAATAACTTTAGTGAATCAGTAGTTCGGAAACTTTTCCAGTTTCCACAGGGTGGAGGATGGGAAAGTGGATGGCGTTGTGCATTGTGCATGGGTCCTAGTTCCACACCCAAGTAAAACAGAGGCTAAAATGCACATTAAACGACCAGAAATTTTCATGGTTATAATAATAATAATAATAATAATAATAATAATAATAAAAAAATAATAAATAATAATAAAATAATAAATAATAATAATAATAATAATAATAATAATAATAATAATAATAATAATAATAATTAATAATTATAATAATAATAATAATAAATAATAATAAATAATAAATCAATAAATAATAACATAAATAAATAATAAATAATAAATAATAAAATACAATAAATACAATAACTAAATAATAAATAATAAATAATAAATAATAAATAATAAATAATAAATAATAAATAAAAAAAAAAAAAATAAAAAAAAAAATAAAAAATAATAAAAATAATAATAAAAATAATAATAATAATAATAATAATAATAATAATAAATAATAATAAAAATAATAATAAAATAATAATATATAATAATAATAATAATATAAAATAATAATAATAATAATTATCTAATTATTATATATTATGTATTATATTTTTCTAATTTTTATTATTATTATTCTTATTATACTTACTTATAATATTATATAATTCATTAATATTATCTATGAATCCCTATATTATAAATCCTAATTATTATATAAAGTAAAGTATTAGTAGTAGGTAGTAATCCAAAGCAACGGCCTAAATTTTAGTTTTTATTGCCTAACACCGCCTCACAACCCGCAGAGAATTGTTGAGGAACAATATTAAAACCGCAAAAAACCGCAACCGTAACCGACAAACACCCGATAACACCGCGGTGTTAGAAAATGGAAACCGCAACCAAAACGCAACCAGACAAAAGTAACTGAAAATACAACTCTCGACATCAACAAACTAAAATAGAAATAAACTAAAAAATAACATAATATAAAACTCCAAAATACACATACCTCAAATATAAAAACCAAATAACATAAAAAATACTCACTAATATGTTAACAATAAAAAACCAATAAATATAATAATATATAAGCCACGCACTATATATCGTTAAAGTTATATAAAATGAAGATTATATCTTAATATGTTAATATAAAAACAACATGGCTACTCTGTTAAAGATAATCTCTCACTATCTATATAGGAAAAGTTATAATATATAGATATAAAATAAAAATATAAAATAAAACAAAAAAAAATAAAAAATAAAAAATACAAAAAATCAAGCGCATTTAAAACCCAAAATATATAAATAAAAACATACTATAACTAAATATACAATAGGCGAAAACTAAATAAACATAAACTCAAACCTCAAATAGCAAATAACCATAACCAATATACAAAGAAAAAAACAAATATAAATAACTAAAATAAAACTAAAAATAACAATAATAATAATAAAAAAAAAAACATAAAAGAAATACATATAAATATAAAACCAACAAAACAAAAGCTATATATTAACATACTCTAATAATAATAACATCCACAGAAAAGCAAAAAAACCTAATAATAATAATATTCTAAACCTCCTAATAATAAAGGGTATCAAATAACTACCGAGTTACACAACATAGTTATGGGTTATTCGAGAGGAAATTGAGAACACAAAATCGAATTACATAGAAAATAAAGTATAGAGCACGTCTAAAGAATCAATAACAAGTTCCTGAAACTAAGTAGATACGCTTGATTAGGAACTCCACCAAGAAAAAAAACAACACAAACAAAACCACGAAACCCCAGCCAACACGGATAAAACAGGGAACCAGCTATTTCCGGACAGTACGTACTCCTAAACAAATACATTAATAGGATTGTTGACATACTTTAACACCTACACACGCCATCCTTCATAATCTTTCACAAGCAAAATATACATGTTTTTCAACACTGAGCGCTCTAACGTATTAAAAAATTAAATAACTTCATCTCGCATTACGAAATGAAAACACAAGTCAGAGAAATGTATTCCCATCTGATGATGCGAATTAAACAATTCCGATATTATAAGGGGGCGACTAAATTCCTATCTTAGACAAAATACAATAAAATCTCAAGAGTATAGACGATGGATTGCGTGTGAATTCGCGCGCGATAGTGAAAGTAGTACTTCACAACAGAAAACATTCAACAGAAGACCAAAACCAAAAAAACACAGCAAAAGCTACAAGAAAATCTTCAATGACATTTCTACATTAAATCAACAAAATAAGTTTATGCTGAAGTTATCTGCAAATATCAGTTACGCTGTGATGGTGAAAAAAAAAATATGAAAAAAATAAATGTAGAATAAATAGTGTTTAACCATGTAATCAGAGAAGGTGACGAAAATAACCCAGTAGCTCTCACCGTGTGATCATATACACACAGTGCGCGCAAGAGCGGGCAGAAAAGAAAACAAACAAACACAACACAAAAACACGACCCCAATAATAGCGTAAAAGAGAAAATAAAGATGACACAAAAACTGTAACTCGACTACACATGATATTGCATCATACACTCACAAGAAAAACGGAGATAATCAACCCACAAAACAATATCCAAAGAAACAAACCAAACAACACAAAGAGCGCAGGAGATGCAAACAAAACCACAAACAAGAAAAAACACTATAAGTGGACCGTTCAAAGCAGGACAACAAGGAATAACTCCCAATCCATATTAATCCAGGTGTAGCGTTCTATACAAACATAACTCAAAAAGAACAACCATCAAATATAATAATTAAACTCAAAATAAATACCCACTACAATAAAAATCTAGAAAAACCTCAAAAAATAATACCTCTCATTACCCATACCCAATATACCTATACCCCACCCTACCCCCCTATCCCCCCCCCCCCCCCCCCCCCCCCCCCCCTCCCGCCCCCCCACCAACACATCAAAATAACAAACACAACAAAGCACGCAAAACAAAAACGAAAAAAAAAAAAACTAAAAAACAAATATAAAATACAAAATAAAACAAAAAAAAAAAAAAAATAAATACAATAATATATAAAATAATATAAGTAAAGGACAAAAACTTTTAACTTAATAAATAAAATATATAAAATATATATTATAAATAATAATAATATAAAATAATATATAATAAAAATATTATTCCTGCCAGATAATGTATAAATAAAATACAGTATAAAAAAAATATATATATATATTGAAAAAATTATTTTTTAAAACCACTTATAAAAATAAATAAAAAGGAAAAAATCTATAGAAAATAAACTATGAATTTCCTTATTAAATTTATTTTTAAAGTGGTTATAAAAAATTATTTAAATTTAAAAGCTTGAGTGTTGAATTAGAGCTCTTTAACTGAAATTCAAAAATAAATAAAATGAAAAGATATATATAATATAGTAAAAACCACAATAATTAGTTAATACCAAAATGTATATGAAACATTAAATATAATAATACTATAAATACCACTAAACTCAAATCAAACAATATATACCACATAATACTAAAAAAAAACAAATCATATAACAAATAACCCACATAATATCACTACTAATAACACGACAATCAAACAACAAACAACAAATAAAAATAATAAAACCTCCACCCTCAAATAAAAACATCAACACTCAGAAATACTCTAATACTAATAATAACGACGACTTCAAAAAATAAACAAATACTCAAATAAAAAAAACTCAAATCTCAATAAATAAAAACAAATACTCTAATAGCCCCACAAAAACAACTCAACATAAAATAACTACTCAACAACTTCTAATCACATATATCAACTAACACTACATAAAAACTAATAACCAAGAAAACAAAAACACTAAACAATATAATAACACAAACACAACCTCACAAAATATAACATCTAACAACATATAAACCCCATAAATAACAATATATATACAACTCACTACTACAAAACCACAAATCAATAAATAAAATAAAAATATAAACTAATACTTAAACCACAAAACAAATAAACAAGTAACCATAAACCAATAATAACTAAACCTAATCAACCAAACCCCACAAAAAATAATAACCAATACATAATACAACAAAACTAAAAATAAATAATAATAAACATCACTACCAATATTCATAACTCCAACAACAGCCAGAGGCAAACAGCAGCCCTTAAAAGCTTAAATCGCCACAAAAAAATAAACACCAAGGTATTGCTTTAAAATGACCTATTAATTACATCCATTTCTGTTTTTGTTTATTTCTTATTAAATAATAATCGCGAGTACTATTTTTGTCAATCAACAATCGTCTCGCAGGCCCCTATTTTATCAATGTATATGAACAGAAGTATTATATATAATACATATATATATGTATATAATAATATATATATATAATATATTATATATATATATATACTATATTATATATAATATATATTATTATATATATATTATATATATATACATATATATATATATATATATATATATATATATATTTATTATATATATTATATATATAATATATATACTTATATATATATATATATATATATATATATATATATATATAATATATATATATATATAATATATATATATAATATATATATATATATATATATATATATTATATATATATATATATATATATGTAGAGAGTGTGTATACGATTAATATATATATATATATATATATACTATATATATATATATATATATACTATATAATATATATATGTGGTATATATATATATACACCACTTCTCCTTCTCGCTACAAATACACCAATTTTCCCTCTATCTGGTAATTCTTGACCACAATCTTGTAGCTCTAAAGTAAAACACTTCATTTCCAGAAGCTTCGCCCTGCCCTAAGCGAACTTTCTGGCACTTTAATCGGGATAATTGGGATGCATTGCGTCGCTTTTAAGCTGGCAAACTATTGTTGGAATGAATCATGTTTTGTTCCGAGAACGCATCTGTATCTGGTGAAAAGGTAGGGGCCGTGATCACGGATGGAATGAATAGGTTCATTCCATCTTCCACTAAATCTTTTTCTCCCCATAATCCATGGTTCGATGGCTCTTGTTCTCGTGCCATCCAGGAGCGTGGCATTGCGTATAGGGCTTGGAAGAACTCTCGTTCTCCTATTACTCTAACTCACTTTGGCTCTTCTGCTCGAAATCGATGCAGGGATATTATTCGGCTGGCCAAGCGTTCTTAACACTAAAAGGAAGTGTGCTGCCCTTCTTGATTCTCCTTCTGATAAAAAATTTCTGGCCTCTTTCAAAACATGTTTTATATCCTCTGGATATATTGCTTTTTCTTCTGGTCCATCATTTACGTTTCTGATGCGTCTGTAGCTAACATTTTCTAAAAAAAGCCTAACCTCATTGGTATTCTTTTTTCATCTAATTCAACCCTTGATGATCCGGCTCCCCCTTCCTCCTTGCTCCAACCCCTCTCAGGTGGTCCAATGTCTCTTTTTATACCTGTCATTACTCATGATCGAGTACATGAGATACTGAGATCCAATGAACGTCCGGAAGGCCAGTGGCCCGTGGCATTCCATACCTCGTGTTTGAGGCGAGTGTGCTTCCTGAGGCTGGCGCCTGTCCTGTTCAACTCTACTCCCTATGCCTTAACACTAGAATAATTTTCTTCAGTGCTAGAAGCGCTGCTTTTATTCAGTCAATCCCAAAAATGGGTAGCCATTCTTATCCTTTTAACTATCCCGTCCTATAGCCCCAACTTGCGCTCTATCTAAAGTCTTTGAAACTCTCCTTACCTCTCATTTCCTCGATCACATAGAATCTCAATCCCTTCTTTCAGATCACCAGTTTGGCTTTCGACGCTCGAGATCAACTGGTGATATTCTTTCCTATCTTACTGATTTAATGGTCTTCTGCCCTTAAGGATCATGGGGAGTCTTGTGTGTTAGCACTTGACATATCTAAAGCTTTTGACAGGGTATGGCATGCGTCGCGCTACTCTCTAAGCTACCTTCCTTTGGATTTTCTCCTTCTCTTTGCTTACTCTTGTCTAGGTTTCTTTCAGATCGTTCAATTTCTCCTCTTGTTGATGGAGCAAACCTCTTCCTCCTTCTTATATAATTGTGGTTGTTCCCAGGGTTCTTGTTTTTATCTCCAACTTTATTCCTACTTTTCATCAAACGATCTTTCTTAGCTGCACTTCTAACTCTGTTCCCTCTTATGCCGATGACTCAACTCGCCATTCTCCACTCATCCTTTAATTGCTGCTCCCTCGTTTTAGTCCTAGAGCTTGCCTCTTCGTCTAACAGCTCTCCGATTCAATTCTTGCGAATTTTGGTCGGAATTTCTCAGTGCGGTAACCGTAATCTTGTGAAGTTCAACTCCTTTAGAAAACTCAACTCTTCATATCTCCCTCTCTAAAAAAACCTCCCAACTTTCCTATCCCTCTTTCTGATGGCTTAATGTCTTACCCGTAAAACAACATAAATCATTCTAGGACCTAAAAACATAAAATAGTGAAATTATCTTGCGAAGACCTCCACATCACATCGGTTCGCTAAAATGGCCCAAAAAAGCTGGGAACTTCTGTCAGATTGCGTGAATTTTTTTCTTCTGCTCAGATCTCCAGTTATATAAAGCGTCTATTCGCCCCTCGCATGGAAATACTGTTCCCCACAATTTGGTGGATCCGGTCCACCCTCCTTTTGGATTAAGTTGAAGCTAAGGCTAAGAAGCTTATAAACTGTCCCATACTCTCTGACTCCCTTGACCCTCTTTCTCTGCGTCGTGACGTAGGTGCCTCCTATTCTTTTTATAGGTTATTTACAAACGGCAGGTGCTCGCTGAGAATTGACCTGCTCGCATTCCTCCACCACGTGCCGTCCGCCCCGTAACACAAGAGGTGCCTTTTTCTCTCATGAAAAATTGTGTTAATATTGGAGACTCAAGGATCACTCGTTATTGTACCTCCTTCTTTTTCCAGCCACATCCGTTTTGTGGAACTCCTTGCCTTCTTTTATTTTCCCCGAATGTTTAATCTTCCTCTATTTAAGTCCGCGTCTTCGCTCCACCTGACGGGGAATTGCGTTCAGGACGACAATGGTCAGGTGGGTTTACTTTTCTATTTATTTTAATTTTTATTTTCTTTTATGTAATTTTTTTAATGTATTTATTTATTTATTTATTATTTATTTTATTTTTTGTCCCCCTCCTTTTGAAAAACGGGCATATGCCCCTGTGAGTGGTGGTATCATGTAAAAAAAAATATATATATACGTATATATTATGTGTATATATAAGTTAGATATACCCATGATATATTTACTTATATGCCTCAGTAAATATATATATATATATAATATATATAATATATATATATATACTATATATAGTACTATAGGTGCTTTGAAAGGTGGGTTTAACATGAAAAATTTGGAGGCGAGTGATAAAAAGATTTTGTAAAGCAGGAAGTCCAGGTTACCACCATCAGCGATTAGTATTCTTGATAATTCTTCTAAACGTCACACCACAGACAGACAGACAGCCTTGAGCAGCCTACGGGTGATTATAAGCTGCTGACATGCTTGGGAGATTACTCAGATTATAGTATTATATATATACTATATATATATATATTATATACTATATATATATAATCTATAATATATAATTAATATATTATTACTACCTATATATATATATATATATTCAGGTCACGGAGGCTAGGGTTTCGAGTTTTTATTCCCGAGTTTCAATTGGTCGTATCCCCTGAAACTTGGTCACCTTTATAGTTTTTGGATATTTCCTTAGCGGTGTCTTAGAGAGTTTATGTCCCCTACTCACATGATATTTTTATTGCTGCTGGTGTCTCCTCGTCGTAGACAAGGTTACGCATCCCTGCACCCCCGCAAGTGGCGGCCACCAGATCAAGTTATGGCTACAGCATTAATAATGTTAAATTTCGATACTTAGACCTTTGAGAGAAAGGTTAAGATTATATGGTTCAAGCCTTTTGAGACTCAGGCGAAATTAAAATCATGTCGGCCAGTGGCTTTGGAAATTTCCATTATATCGTTAGATTTTGACACTTGATGTATCAAAGTATTGGTTTCTAAGGCTGGGGACCCCGTTTTAGAGGCCGACGAGGCGTCTGGATTTATCCTTAACACCCTCGCACTGCACACCGCACCGCCGTTGCTGGGTTATATATATATATATATATATATTAATACTATATATATATATATATATATATATATATATATATAATATTATATTATATATAATATATATAAAATTAATACTGTATATATATATATATATAATATATACTATATACTATATATATATATATATATCATATATATAGCAATAGCATATGTATATATAAAATGACGATATATATATATATATATATATATATATATACTATATAATATATATAAATTATATATATATATATATATATAATATATATATATATAATATATATATATATATATATATATATATATATATATATATAACTATATATATATATATATATATATATATAGTATAACTATTATATATATATTATATATATTATCTGTGTAGAGACATGAATTATGCCAAGCCAACTCACAGAGCAAAGATCCTCGTCAGACCCAAAAAAATGGAATCTTCAAAAATTTCTCACTCCCACCCCCACCCCACAAGAAAAACATGGTGTCACCATGACCCAGAGGCATGTTGGCGCCGTCCGCTGATTCCAGAGAATCCCGAGATCAATTCCAGGACTCCTCTTACCACTTACTTCTGTATTTCTCCACCTACTCCATTATGAGGCCTACTTTCCGGTTTATGCCTTATCCTTACTCCTAAAAGCCGATGACACAGAAACTCTGGACCTGGAATCTACAAATGTTCCTACGATAAATCTATTGCTGATGAAGAAATTCATAAAATTTAAATAGATGTAACCAATGGATTTCGAGCACTGTTTTTCCTTTCACCACCGCATCCTTCAAACAACAATTGGATGTGTCAAGTGCTGGCTCCACCCATAACCCACAACACATACATCACACAAACAAACCAACAACATAAACATATTACAATTCAACAACAAACGGACTACACACAACGCTAAAGAACCAGAAATCTTCTAAAAACACAATATACACATAGCCATGATGCAAGAAGCCCACCTACCCGAAAACTATCCAGAGCTAAAATTCTATGGCTACGAAGCAATCTTCACACCCTAAACCCCTAAAAATCACACTCTTCTAACTCTCGTACACAACTCACTCTCATCCACAAACACCACCTTAAAAACTACAACGGCATTAAACGACAATACCACCAAAATATAATCTTTCTCAACAATGATAAATAAAGAAACATACAATCTAATAAACTTTTTCATTCCCCACCACATCTCACCACATTGTCCCGGAAATTAAAAATCAAACCTCACCAATATCTTCCACCTCCTAAACTTCATAGTGGGAGGTGACTTCAATCCCCACCGTCCTACATGGTACAGCGCCCAAGGAGCAAACCAAAGAAGAACACATATTACATCCAACCTCGAAAACTTAAACATCCTAAACAACACAATCAGAAACAACCAGAAACCAATCCCAAGTCACCAAACATACACATTATCAGACGTACATTATGTTCACCAAATATACACACAAAACTCCATTCATCAAGAGAAACCGATCTAAACTCCGACCACCTCCCCATCATCATAGAATACAAAATGTCAACAAATCAAACTACCCACTCAGAAAAATATGTACAAATTACAAAAAAGCAGTCTGGACATATTCACAAACTACTTAGAAAACAACATATATCCCTTAAATATCACAAACGCATAAACACTTAACAAACTCATTGAAAGCTTCACTTCTGTAATCCAAAAAGCAGCTAACAAATCCATTCCCAGTGGATACATTAAAAAATACAACCCCAACCCTAACACCAGAAATAGAACAACTAATCATATAATGCAACTCACTCGGAAAAATAATACCCACATCACTCCAAACGACAACACAGATTGAACTCTCTAAACACCCACTCATAAACTTAACAAACACACATTTTTCAAACATCTTCCAAACCTTCCTTCCCAAGAACAAACAACACACGAATAGCACCAGAATGTGGAAAATAATAAATACACTGAAAAACAGAATCAGTCAACAAACACACACTCACGAATCCGTCAAAATCCCAAACACACAAAACCCTTAATTCAACAAACAACACGAAAACATTCTCGCAATTCACTTAGCAAAGCAGAATCAAAAACCCACATACCCTCAAAAAAGGAAAATCACCAAAGCTCTCAGGAAAATAAAACTCAATCACGACCCTACAATAGAAATAACCACAACCAACCTAGAAAACAACAAAAACATCTTAAAACTCACCTGCAACTGGCTCAGACAGCATCTCAAACAAGCACTTCAAACACCTAGGGAACACATCCCTAACTTAATTAGCACAAATATATAATAGTTCCATCAGCCTAAATTTCATTCCCCCTATCTGGGGAAAAAAGGCTATCATTATATCTGAACTTAAACCAGGAAAAGACCACTCTGAACTTTCATCATATCGCCAAATCTCTCTATTATCAACAATATGAAAACTACTAGAAAAAGCCATACTAAACAAAATAACCATACATCATCAAACTCAAATTCCAACACTGATTCAAACAAATTTATTCAACTACACCGCACAGTCTCAATATGCTTCAACATCAGCGTCAATCAGCGCCGAGAATGAAGAGATGACGGCGCTACAGTCGAACTCTAAAAAACCAATCACAAAACAATAACCATAGCAAACGACATCAACAAAGCATTCGATACAGCACCCAAACATAACTTGATCCACGAAATAAAAAAATCTAACATTCCCACTAACCTAAAGAAATGGATTTCCAATTTCCTATCAGGAAGAACAGAACAAACACAAACAAACAATACAAAATCCAGAACAGTAAACATCAATAAAGAAGTACTCAAAGGCGCAATACTATCCCCTACACTATTCAACCTATTTACGGCAGATCTACCACAACCACAAACAGATCACACAATTATAACAACATACGCAGATGACATTACCATAGCCACTACACACAAGAACCTAAACACGGCCACAAATCTGAGACAGCAATACATCAACCAACTTCAAACATGGCTAACAGAAATTCAATGAAACGGAAAAAAGATAACTGAAATACTTTTTCCAAGTAACGGAGTAACGGTAACGAAATTATTTTTTTGAGTAACGATGCTCACCTCTGTATATATATATATATATATATATATATATATATATATTATATATATATATAGATATATATTTATATAAAAAGCATAGTTTTTATCCTGTTTTTAAATGTAAATATCAGATATATATATATATATTATATATAAATATTATAAATATATATATATATATATATATTATATATAGTATATATATATATATATATATTATATAGTATATATATATAATATATATACTGTATATTTATTATATATATATATATATATATATATATATATATATATATTATAATATAGTATATATATATATATTATATTAATATTTATATATATATACTATATATATATATATTATAATACATTTTAAGTAGGCAGTAATATACCTTGGTTCAATGGTGAAGGACAGAGTCGCAAAGGCAAGGGACCGGGTTCGATTCCCTATCCGGATCTAGATAA
>JABUQX010132938.1:27500-28747 GCA_015478945.1 Trachelipus rathkii | reverse complement strand
TTTTTTTTTTTTTTGCCAACTTTCTTCCCATATTTATTTTATTATTTTTCATAATTTTTCTTCTTTTTTTTTCTTTTTTTTTAGCAAATTTAGAAAGATCTTGCCAGATCTAACGTTTGGTGCATGATTCTTCATGATTCAGGTGAGAGAAAAAAAAATTCAAAAATCGCAAAGGAGGATAAATTTTTTTCTACTAAACCGGTTCTGAATATTTTTTTTTTTTTTTTTTTTTTTTTTTTTTTTGAAATGAAATTGAAGGAGTTCTTTCTTCCTTATGGCGTTTCTTCCATCAAAATTCCGACCAAAGCCTGAACGAGATGTAGCAATTTAATTTAATATACAACGTTTCGGACTGGACTTAGAGTCATTCATAGGTCTATTAAATAAATAATAACAAAAATAACAATTGATAAAAGAAAAAAACAAGAAAAACATTAAAATTAACATTATATAATAAGAAAATAATAAATAAATAAAAATTAGAAATGAAAAAAAAAAAAAAAAAAAAAATAAAAATAAAATTAAGAATAAATAAAAACATAGAATAAATTGCTAATAAATTATAAACCAAAAACAGAAAAATAATAATAATAAAAAAATAATAAAAAATTATAAAATATTTAAAGAAAAAGAATTACAATATATATAATATATATATATATATATATATATAATATATATATATATATATATATATATATATATATATATATATATATAATATATATATATTTATATATTATATATATATATATATATTATTTATATATATATTAATATAAATAAATATAATAATAATAATAATAATAATAATAATAATAATAATAATAATAATAATAATAATAATAATAATAATAATAATAATAATATAATTATAAATACATATATATATTATATATTTATATATATAATATATATATATATATATATATATAAAATATATTACAAATAAATATAATATATATATATATAAATATATTTACATTATATAATATATATATATATATATAGATATATTATATATTACCGACTGTTTTACCTTGGAGAGGAATCCTTCCACATCAGGAGACTGATATAGAAAGAGACCAAATCTCTATCGATGTTAACTTTGGAGGCGGAGCCTGTGGAAATTCAGGAGGTTGTTGATTCCAACTTTCATATTGATGTTGGACTAATGTGAAATATATAATTTTGTGCATGATATAATTTTTGTTAAGATTTGGCCTGTATTTATTAATATACAAAGA
>JABUQX010132938.1:0-17500 GCA_015478945.1 Trachelipus rathkii | reverse complement strand
GGTTCCGAGACCTCCCCTGGAGGGGAAATAGTCCAACCTGGTTTGTCCCCAGGAGCTGAGAGAACTGACTCTTTGCATCTTGGGTGGTCACCCTGGGGTAAGTATCTTTTTAGCTAAAAATAAAAACTTTTTTCATACATATTTCATGCGCTGATTCTAAATATGTTATTAGTTTTCTTGTACCTATCGTAGTTTTGGAGATATAAAAGTAAACAAAAAAAGTAAATTTTTTCATTTCCACACACATTTCATAATGCTGATTCCATATATGTTATCAGTTTTCTTTTATCTATCTTTGTTTTCTAGATATATCATGCGGGTATCTTTTTTTGTTTCACCATATATATATATATATATATATATATATATATATATATATATATATATATATATATATATATATATATATATATATATATATATATATATATATATATATATATATATATATATATATATATATATATATATATATATATATATATTTATATTTATACAAATATATATATATATATATATATATATATATATATATATATATATATATATATATATATATATATATATATATATATATATATATATATATATATATATATATATATATATATATATATATATATATATATATAATTATATATATATATATATATATATATATATATATATATATATATATATATATATATATATATATATATATATATATATATATATATATATAACTAGACTGGGACAGTCTAGATAGGCCCATGCGTCTTCTGAATTATTATTATTATTTATTAATTTTTGTTGGTTGACTGGGACAGTCTAGGTAGGCCCATGTGGCTTATTAAATATAAAACTATTCATTAATTACATTAATTATTATTAAAAATTATTCTTAATTCATAATTTTTATGGGTTGACTGGGACATTCCAGAGGGGCCAATGCGGTTTCTCAATTATTAATTTTTATTGGTTGACTGGGACAGTCGAAAGAGGACCATGCGGCTTCTTAATATTATTCTTATTTATTATTTGACTGGGACATTCTAGACCTAGAGGGATCAATGTGGCTTCTTAATTAACTATTATTTTTAATTATTAATTATTATTGGTTGGCTGGGACAGTCTAGATAGGCCATACGGCTTCTTAAGTATTATTCTTATTTATTATTTATTATGGGTTGACTGGGGCATTCTAGAGGGACCAATGCGGTTTCTTAATTATTAATTTTTATTGGTTGACTGGGACAGTCTAAAAAGGACCATGCGGCTTCTTAAGTATTATTCTTATATATTATGGGTTGACTGGGACATTCTAAATGGTTTAATGCAGATTCTTAATTATTATTCTTAATTATTAATTATTATGGGTTCACTGGGACAGTCTAGATAGGCCCATGCGGCTTCTGAGTTATTATTCTTATTTATTATTATAATGGATTGAATGGGACATGCGGCTTTTTAATTATTATTCTTAATTATTAATTATTGTTGGTTGACAGGGACAGTCTAGGTAGGCCCATGTATTTCTTAATTATAATTACTATCCATTACTGCATTAATTATTAAAAATTATTCTTAATTCTTAATTTTTATGGGTTGAATGGGACATTCTAGATTGGATTCTGCGTCTTCTTTCTCTGCTCTCTCTCTCTCTATATATACATATATTATTATTATATATATATATATGTAATAAATATATATATATATATATATATATATATATATATATATATATATATATATATATATATATATATATATATATATATATATATATGTTATAAAAAATTATATATGTTATATAAAGCTTCTACCATATATTATCTGCAACCACAAGTTGTAGGTATAAAGCGTCCACGTGGTCATATTTTCACACACATTTTTCTCTCTCAGTAAATATATATATATATATATATATATATATATATATATATATATATATATATATATATATATATATATATATATATATATATATATATATATATATATATATATATATATATATATATATATATATATATATATTCTATGTTTAAGAATGATATTCGATATAGCTATATCGATTATACCTAAGATACCGAGGCGGGGAAATATGTTATTAAAGGCTAAAAAGGCGCCATATTGGATCATTGTTCTTCAAGAAATTGTGCAGATAGGATGTGTGGAATATATTTAGAAAATATATGAAATTTAGAATAATAGGTGTAGTGTTTTTAAGGTTTTGCAATATTTAGTTGTGCTTTAGAATGGGTTAAGTCAAGTGTAAATTTTTTTGGACAGTGTAATGCAGTAATACACGTAATACATAAATTTATGCCTCATTTTTGATATTTGTAGCAATGGCAGCATTGTCAGTGTTATTTCACTTTCATTTTTTATGTTTACGGTGTATCGTTGCAATGGCTCACCAGAAGAGATTTGTAAATATGTTTGTAATTCATGCGTAAACGACAGCCAATAAAAACTTAGTTTTCGAAACTTAACTTTTAAAACGAGAGTTTTGATTGGTCGTCGCTTGCAAGTTTGTAATAATTATAATAATATTATTATTATTATTATTATTATTATTATTATTATTATTATTATTATTATTATTATTATTAATTGTAATGTTATGAAGTTATTGCGCATTATATAAAGGTGTATATAGATTTATATTTGATTTTATATAGTGCGTAGCACATAATGTATAAATTTGTTTGTCTTTCAAGTTTCGGTTTCAGAAGAGAAAATTGAGTTTTCTAGCGAACAGAGTTCGGTTGTAAAGATTACCAATTTTCAATTCTGCTGAAAATTAAAATATATGTTTGTTCTACTAAAATAATTAATAAGTGGATACATCATTTTATTTATTATTTTAAGGATTCTGATTGGATGGCTAGGCGTAAACTCATTGACGAAAATTTATATAAATAAGAAATTTATGAAAATTTTATATCTTTTGCTTTTATCTTTCGTCCATCAAAGTGCTTACAGTTGGTACGCGCTTGTAGCTCTGTCTGATCGATGTTATTATTATTATTTTAGTGTGCGTAGTCTTGTAAAACGTGGAGGTGTTTTTATTTTGTATTATATTATTAATTAATTGTGTTAATATTTTTAAATGCAAAAAGGTGTTGTAATTTTCAATGTGGAAATCTTGTGGCTTAATTTCGTTGTAAAACCAGTAATGTTTTAAGTTATGTGTTAAATGTAAGTTTGTTTATTCGTGTAAGAATAATTTTGCTTTACCGTTATATGAGTGTCGTCTGTTGATCACAGTTTGCTAATGCATAATATCTGAGTAGTTGCCATATGTCACTAGCAGGTAAGAGTACTTATTATTGATGTGTATTATTTTTGTAACATGGTAAAGATTCTTTCGTGGTATTAAACCTAAAGTACTTAACAATTAAAGTTGCAATATTTTATATACGAAAAGTTTTAAAATCATATTGTATTTATTTGAAATTAACATTTGTTTAAATACTAGTTGGCAACTCTTTTGTCTAGACAACAGCTGATCCTGTTCACCTGTTGTAGCATTCATTTATTCACATTAACAAATCGACATACTCAATAATTGTCAAAATCTTGTAATTTTCAAGTTAATAGTTTAAATCGTTTGTAAAGTCAATTTGTGTATATATTACTTTCTTAATATACTTTACTCATTCATATATATCATTGAACATATATCTGTATGTATATTATAAATATATATATATATATATATATATATATATATATATATATATATATATATATATATATATATATATATATATATATATATATATATATATATATATATATATATATATAGATGTATAGACAAGGATTTATATGAATATTTTGTAAAGTACTTATGTTGATGTTTCATTTATTTTCTTTGAGCATAATATTTAATATTTAATATATTTATATATATATATATATATACTTGGTAGTTAGTGTTTGGAATTATATATTCAGTGCGTATGTATGCAGATGTCTAAGGATATCTGGTTATATATATTCATGGATATATGAAACCTGTAGTTGTTGTTGAAGTATATATATATATATATATATATATATAATTGGTATACTTAGTACTGAAGGTCTTGTATTTTCGGTGCGTATGTATGCAGATGTCTAACGACATCTGGTTATATATATTCATGGAAATATAACACCCTAATTGTAAGATCAGTACATCTTTCTTTTTTTTTATTAAAATATTTCTAAAATTTTCCCAGTGGTTTTCTTCAATATTTCCAAACGTATTTTTTTCTTTCATTTATTTAATTATTCAATTAGTAACTGATTCAAGTCTCAAAAGACTTTGGTTTAGTGATCTAGAGATTGGTCACAAGTCGAGTTTATTCATTGATAAGAAAAGTACTAGCTGAATTGTTCCATATAAGATAAAAGAACTCGGTCAATCCGTTGTAATACTTGAAGAGTCTTCAAAGGGAGTAAGTTGGTGAGTTTAAGTATAGTTTGGTTCAGCAACATTGTACAGGCCGATAACCCACCTAATAGGAGACTTAGATACTGTTACGATATAGGATTGAGAATAACATTGGTGTTAGATGATTGGATTGTCACGGGGGCCTGGCCATTGGGATTTGTTTTACAGCTCGAAGAGTAAGTTTATGACAAATAATTTATGATCTTTTATCCAATCACCCTACATTAATAAATTTGGGAATGCCTGTCCGGGATCTTAGTTAGTAGATGAGTATAAGTACATCTGTCCAGGACTACGTTAATAGATTTGGATAGTCTTGTCCAGAAACTTATATTATAACATTTCAGCTAATACTTCTTATCATTGAATTGCTCGTAGTAGAATTATTTGTGCTATATCATTGAATATTTGAACTCAAAGTAGTACAGTCGTTTGTTAAAACCTGTACCAGAACTAATGTTCTAGTGTTGCAACTTATACTCCGGTCGTTGATATATGATATAAGTTGATATTATATATTTTTTTTAACTGTCAATATAGTCACTTTGATTATTTGTCTTATTGAAGTTAAAAGTATTTAATTTTTCTGTGCGTATTGGTGGGATAACAAACTGTTATTCCAGCAATAAGTAACGTTTGGAAATAGGGAAAACTAGTATAATTTTAGTATATTTTTTTATATTATGCTCTTATAAATATATATATATAAAATATATATATATATGTATTAATATTAGATATAAAGCAAAAAATTTGCAAAGTTTTGAGCGGAGCGAAATAGTGGTTTCCGGAACACAATTTTCCTCTGTTGGAGTTCTGTAGGGAAAACACTAGTACCCCGTAAAATTCTTGTTAAATTTTACTGTGTCATGATATAGTGGTAAAAAAATATATATATATATATATATATATATATATATATATATATATATATATATATATATATATATATATATAAATATATATATATATATATATATATATATATATATATATATATATATATATATATATATATATATATATATATACATTAGTAATTTTGCGATCAGAAGTTTGTTTTTATGCGTTATCAATAGAAGACAAATTTTAAAATTTTTGGAAGAAAACGGGATTGTGATTTGTGCGCTGAAAGTGACTTTGTTATTAAACGATATATTTTGTAATTTGCTTCGCTTACAACAAATACAACTATGGCTACTACTAACGAGGCGTTTGTAGAAATGTGCAAATCTATGGGCTTATCTGGCAAGGAATTTGCTGTTGCATGGAAAGATAAGTTAGCTGCTGATTTGGAGGAGAAGAAATTTGCAGTTGAAGAAAAGATTGGCGTGAGGCTTCTGAAATACGGAGGTTAGAGTCAAAGCTGAGAAAACAGAAAGTTAAAGCAGTAAGAAGTTGCTGAAAAGCTGGTGCTTAAGTAGAAACGCTGAAATTAAAGCAGAAAAAGCTAAGCGAAAAGCTGAAGCTGAAATAGAAAGAGCTAAGCGAAAAGCTGAAGCTAAAGTAGAAAAAGCTAAGCGAAAGGCTGAAGCTGAAATAGAAAAAGCTGAGGCCCAGAAAACTAGTAAAGTATTTGAAGAAAGTATTGTTAGTACAGAGTACTACATGGGATCTCATCTTTTAAAACTTACGGTTGATAGTCACGCACGGAATCACAGTCACGCAAAAAGTAATCCCAACCACGTTGAGGAAAGCACACATGATAATAATAATTATAGATCAGAAGGCAATGATTACTCCACAAGCGGTAGTCAGAAAAGTAGCAATCAACAAGCACCGCGAGCGACTAATGATGAAAGCAGGATCGGAGGTGGTAGTGGCGACAGACAGAAACATCGTCGCAGTAACAGTGAGCCAAGAGAAGCGCCCACGTGCTTTATGTGTCAAAGGACGGGGAATCTCTCAAGGGATTGTCGAGCCCCTCCTTGTTTCAACAGTAGTAACAGGGGACAAAATGACTCAGGGAGACAGAAAGAAGAAACAAAGAGCACGGGAGCGTCCGAAGTCTCTGGTAACGGCAGTGAAGCCCTGAACTACTCAGGTGAAGAGCCGAAACTCCTAGATGAGTTAGTAAAGGTGGAAAATGACGAAGCGTCACACCTACCTGTAACGTATGGGACGGTAAACGGCTTTAAAGTCAAAACCCTCCGAGGTACCGGATGTAGTATGGTGGTTGTGCGAGAGAAGTTTGTGCCGAAGAGGTGTTATGTTGGAAACAACATGACGATACGTTTATTGGACGGTACAGTAATTGAAGCCCCACTTGCAAATGTTGATGTGGATACCCCTTATTATGTAGGGAGGACAACCGCGGCGGTATTGCCAGAGGTTGTATGTGATTTGGTAATCGGGAATGTCAAAGGAGCATTGCCCTTAAGTCAGCCTAATCTCGCTTGGGAGTCGACTGTGAGTCGAGGGCCTCGTAATGTAGAGGCCGCGCGTGACATTAATAGCGTGCTGGTCCCCATCGCTGAGAGCGCTGAAGAAGGTTCACAAGAGAAACCTAATCGAACCAATCATAAATTTGGAATGGCAAGTTGGGAGGTGAGTGAGTCGTATGGAAGGAGACTGTCAGCGCCACAAACGTTTGACATCTGTAGGAAAGATGTCGCGCCAACCATGGAACCATCATTAAGTGTGATGGGTGGGTGCAAATGTTCACCCGAAAATGAGAACGTTACAGGAAGAGACGAAGTGAAAACCCCCAAAGATCTATTAAATAATGTTGAAAGTGACACGAGAGTGGTGGATGTTCAAGAAACATCGATGGTAGAGAGCACGAAGTCATCTGGTGCAACAGATCGTGCTGATGAAGATGACGAGATGGTAAGAAGTGACATAGACAGTCACATGCAAAATTCTGGAGAGAAGGGTGTTGTAGCTGTGGGTGAAGGAGATGTAACCCATGGTGAGGAAGTTCAAGAACTGATTAATGAGCGGAAGACTTTTAAAAGTAAACGAGAAGATACGATGTCTCAAAGTGAGGAGGAAAATGCATTGTGCAACAATACTTCGATAAAAGAAGTGAAGATGAGACGCCGAGACTGCCACGGAAGAGTGGTACAGTCGGTCAATGTTGTTAAACGGCACAATGCAAGGTTTGAAAACGAAATAGTTAGAGAAGACATCGGCAGCATGAAGAAGGTTTGGTTAATAAAAGAAGTTATGTGCAGAGAGGGTAAGAGAACATACTGCAGGAGGAGTGAAGGAGGAACGTCAGGAGAAAAAGAAAGTTGTGAAACTAGTTGTAGTAGTGAGGAGTGTGATGATGGTGAGAAGTCTCACATGAAGAGTCACCGAATGGTGAAACTATTGTTTGTAATGAAGATGGGAGAGGTTGGCAGAAAGGAAGAAGAGTGTCAAAAGAGACACGGAAGCACAAAGAAATGTGTAATATTATGGAAGAAGTTAGAGAGAGAAGGAGATAACGAAGAAAGTAGAGGGTGTAGGTCTGGAGGAAAGGGTGTGAGAGGAATACTAGTAATTGTATGTCAAAGGAAAATGCCAGCAAAGATGGTCACAACAAGAATAAAAGATGAAAGAAACGAAGCAGATTATTTTGTAGAAAATAAATTTAAATATTTTGTGACCCGGCGCAAACACCCGACTACTCTTATGACTGTTCTTCAAAGGAAAATTTAAGTCTGCCTTGATCCACGTTAGTGGGTGAGAGAACGTCGTCATAGACTATCTAAGCAGATCATATGCCGACAACACATCTGGTCCATTATCAGGAGACGCTACCGAAGAAGGAGTACTGAATAAATGAGATCAATGTTTTGATCACGTGTATATAAAGCAAAATGTACACATTTGCTTCAAAAGGTGGGCCAAAGATGTAATGCAGTAATACACGTAATACATAACTTTGCCTCATTTATGTATTATGAAGCAATGGCAGCATTGTCAGTGTTATTTCACTTTCATTTTTTATGTTTACGGTGTATCGTTGCAATGGCTCACCAGAAGAGATTTGTAAATATGTTTGTAATTCATGCGTAAACGACAGCCAATAAAAACTTAGTTTTCGAAACTTAACTTTTAAAACGAGAGTTTTGATTGGTCGTCGCTTGCAAGTTTGTAATAATTATAATAATAATATTATTATTATTATTATTATTATTATTATTATTATTATTATTATTATTATTATTATTATTATTATTATTATTATTATTATTATTATTATTATTATTATTATTAATTGTAATGTTATGAAGTTATTGCGCATTATATAAAGGTGTATATAGATTTATATTTGATTTTATATAGTGCGTAGCACATAATGTATAAATTTGTTTGTCTTTCAAGTTTCGGTTTCAGAAGAGAAAATTGAGATTTCTAGCGAACAGAGTTCGGTTGTAAAGAATTACCAATTTTCACTTCTGCTGAAATTAAAATATATGTTTGTTCTACTAAAATAATTAATAAGTGGATACATCATTTTATTTATTATTTTAAGGATTCTGATTGGATGGCTAAGCGTAAACTCATTGATGAAAATTTATATAAATAAGAAATTTATGAAAATTTTATATCTTTTGCTTTTATCTTTTGTCCATCAAAGTACTTACAGTTGGTACGCGCTTATAGCTACGTCTGATCGATATTATTATTATTATTTTAGTGTGCCGATTCTTGTAAAACGTGGAGGTGTTTTTATTTTGTATTTTATTAATAATTAATTGTGTTAATATTTGTTTAATGAAAAAAGGTGTTGTAATTTTCAATGTGGAAATCTGGTGGCTTAGTTTTTCTTGTAAAGCCAATAATGTGTTAAGTTATGTGTTAAATGTAAGTTTGTTTATTCGTGTAAGAATAATTTTTGTTTTACCGTTACATGAGTGTCGTCTGTTGATCACAGTTTGCTAATGCATAATATCTGAGTAGTTGCCATATGTCACTAGCAGGTAAGAGTACTTATTATTAATGTGTATTATTTTTGTAACATGGTAAAGATTCTTTCGTGGTATTAAACCTAAAGTACTTAACAATTAAAGTTGCAATATTTTATATACGAAAAGTTTTAAAATCATATTGTATTTATTTGAAATTAACATTTGTTTAAATACTAGTTGGCAACTCTTTTGTCTAGACAACAGCTGATCCTGTTCACCTGTTGTAGCATTCATTTATTCATACTGACAAATCGACATACTCAATAATTGTCAAAATCTTGTAATTTTCAAGTTAATAGTTTAAATCGTTTGTAAAGTCAATTTGTGTATATATTACTTTCTTAATATACTTTACTCATTCATATATATCGTTGAACATATATCTGTATGTATATTATAAATATATATATATATAAATGTATGGGCAAAGATTTATATGAATATTTTGTAAAGTACTTATGTTGATATTTCATTTATTTTCTTTGAGCATAATATTTAATATTTAATATATTTATATATATATATATATATATATACTTGGTAGTTAGTGTTTGGTATTATATATGCGGTGCGTATGTATACAGATGTCTAAGGATATCTGGTTATATATATTCATGGATATATAAAACCTGTAGTTGTTGTTAAAGTATATATATATATATATATATATATATATATATATATTTATTATTTATATATATATATATATATATATATATATATATATATATATATATATATATATATATATATATATATATATATATATAGTTGGTATATCTAGTACTGAAGGTTCTACAGTTGCGGTGCGTATGTATACAGATATCTAACAATATCTGGTTATATATATTCATGGAAGTGTAAAACCTAATTTGTAAGATCAGTACGTTATTTATTTTTTTTTATTAAAATACTTCTAAAATTTAGTGGTTTTCTTCAATATTTCCAAACGTGTTTCTCTTTCATTTACTTAAGTATTCAATTAGTGATTGATTCAAGTCTTAAAAGACTTTGGTTTAATGATCTAGAGATTGATCACAAGTCGAGTTCATTCATTGATAAGAAAAGTACTATCTGAATTGTTTCATATATAAAAGAACTCGGTCAAACCGTTATTACACTTGAAGAGTCTTCAACGAGAGATAAGTCGGTGAGTTTAAATATAGTTTTGTTCTGCAACATTGCACAGGCCGGTAGCCCACTTAATAGAAGACTTGGATACTGTTATGATATAGGTTTGAGAATAACATTGGTGTTAGATGATTGGATTGTCACGGGGGCCTGGCCAATGGGATTTGTTTCACAGCTCGAAGAGTAAGTTTATGACAAATAATTTAGGATCTTTTATCCAATCACCCTACAGAGTGCTTTCCAATAAAAATCAGGCATAGGTCCTGCTTAAGCTGGATTTTTTGAAAATGCAGCTAAAATATTGATAATCTAACCCTTATAATAATGTTCATAAGCCCCAACTTGTATCATAATACACGGAACCTAACCTGTTCAATAACTCTTATTGCTCTTATGCTCTGTATTTGTTTTTTGCGTGGCGAGTTTTGTTCACTTATACCTCATTTCTCCTACAGTGAAACTGATTTATCACAAACCTGCTCAAGTCACCCGCCCATCATAACTACCAAGACCACCCAACTCTACCTCCTCAGTATTTCAACTTCCCTATACTCTGATAATAAAAATAATTTAATTCGCATCACTCCCATTATCCTTAAACAATCTGGCGATGTACACCCTGACCCATCAAAGTATATCTATCCCATCTGCAGCAAACACATTTTTAGGAACCAATCATCTATAAAGTGTTCACACTGCAATAGATGGATCCATAAAAACAAATGTTCCCCTTTTACGACACTGCTCCATCAAAAACCCTCAACAACTTCCCACCAACAAAACAACATGGAACAATATTTAATAATAAAAATCCCTCACGTTAATATAAATGGCTTGAGCAACAAACATTCAGAAATTCTAGCTCTCCTCGACAAACACAACATTGACATAGCTCTAATACAAGAAGCTCATACACCACAAAATACCCCAAGAACACCATTTTATGGATATGACTCCATTTATTCAGATACTCAACCAGAAAACCACACTCTATTAACACTAATCAAAAAATACCAGAAATCAATAACCTATTAAATGACCCTATCATCAACATCCAATCTCATTTACTATCATCATCAATAATATCTCCCCACAACATATTAAGCACATCCCCATGTCACATTTCAACATAGTCAGTGCTTCACAAACTCGACTTAAATCCTATCCAATACAATTAACTAATTTAATAATAGGAGGTGACTTCAACGTTCATCACACAGTCTGATGCAGGGAACCTCTGAATGATAGAATTCACATCCTCGATGAACTTGATACCTTAAATATCCTAAATTATAAAAACCTCCCCACCCGAATTCCACCACAAACTAACCAATCCCAAACCTCCCCAGACATCACTTTCTCCTCTCCTTCTTTCACCAACATAACATGGAACACTGAAATAGACCTCCCATCAGACCACGTCCCAATGATAATCACACATACAACAACAAAAATACCCAACCCCGGAATAATTACAACTTTCACAAACTACAAAAAGGCAAATTTCTCAAAAATTCACCCAATACATAGAAACTCGCCTTCCTCTACTAGAAATCAACAACTCCCTCTTCCTACATAAGACCATAGACAAACTCACCAAAGTTATACAAAAAAACTTCAATCTTTACATAACAAAGACCATAGAAAACACTACAACCCATCATTAACACCTGAAATCTGTAACCTGATAAAACAAAGAAACATCATTAGACATCAAAAAATTTATACCTCAGATCTAACTGCTCAAATTAACTCTCTAAACACACAAATTTCCAACCTCTTCTCCACCCGTAAGGCAGAAAAATTCAAAAAATACCTCAATGACAACATGGGGAAGCCTGAAGAAAACGAATATGGCAGATAGTGAAACGTCTCCAAAACTTCCAAAACATCCATCCACCCACAAACGAAGCATTTAGACAAAATAACTCTCTCCCCTCCCCAAACAACACTGCAATATCCTTGCACAACACTACTCCAATATCTCCAACAAACCCACTCACCCAAATAACAGAAAGATAATACGCAAACTTAAACACACACAAACACACACACACAATTAGAAATCAATTACCTCCCATTCACTACACAAGAAATTACTTTACTAATCAAAACCCTAAAAAACTCCCCATCTTCTGCACCAGATAACATTTGTAACATCATATTAAACGCTTTGGACCAACCGTTATTTCATCCATTACAAATATTTTCAACAAATCTTGATCACTCAACTTTATCCCTCCATACTGGAATAGAGCAATAATCATATCAAATTAAAACCCAGAAAAGATCCTAACCTCCCTTCCTCATATCGACCAATATCCTTCCTTTCCACACTTGCAAACTACTGGTGAAGATCATACTCACCAAAATCAAACACCAGTTTCACTCCCCAATTTGGCACAACATGACTTCAAAAAAATTCCACTCACCCCAACAGCTTTAACAAACCTCACACAAAACATCATAGACGGATTAAACAAAACTCCATCTCACAGAACAATACTCCTAGTCATCGACATTAGTAAAGCCTTTGACACAGTACTCACACACTTACTCATTCAAAAAATCCTAAACTCACAATTTCCTAATAATTATAAAAAAAAAATTGTTAGCTAATTTCATATCCGGACGCACTGCACAGGTGTCCAGCAAACATAAAGCCTCAAAAGCTGTAAAATTAAGAAACATAGTTCCTCAGGGAGCCATTCTTTCTCCATTCCTGTTTAATCTCTTTTCAGCTGACATTCCCACCCCCAATCTTCCAATTCACAACTTATAACCTATGCAGATGACAAAACCATAACAATACCAGACCCCTCAGTATCCATCGTTATAATTCATATTCAGACCTACCTAAATCATTTAAAAGCTTGGTTGTCTTCCAACAGAATTTCAGCCTCTGCCGAGAAATCATCTATAACCTTGATCACCACTGACAGACACCAATCATTATTACACCCGCAAGTAACTCTAAATAACTTCATCATCCCCCAAATCAAAACATTCAAAATTCTCGGTATAACCTTTGACACCCACTTCACCTTAACACCTCGCATTCAAAACATCATAAGCACAACATATAGAAAAGTAAACGTCCTACGAACTTTATCTTAACACAATTTCAGCAATGAAACAGCCATATTGACAACTACATTCAAATAATTCTCAAGAACTACAATCAACTATCGATCAACAGTTTGGTACCTTCAAACCTCTTCTACCAATAAGAATCAAAAATACTTCAAAGAAACTATTTTCGGAATTATCACAGGTTGTACTAAAACCACCCCAATTCAACATCTACACGAGGAAACAAAAAATCTCCCCATTCAGGATCATTTGGAGATGACAGGGACACAATTCTATGCCAAGGCTCTCGACCCGACACCCTCCCCATGCCACAACTACCTACAAGATCCTCCAAACAACACCTCTCTCTCAAATCTTATTCATACATATTTTACACAGCAATACCTCAACAATCGATCACCAAATCACCTCATAAACTCCCAACCCTCTTGAAATATCAGAAACACAAAATACACTTCTACGAAAGATGTAAATATCGCATTCTAGATTGAGATCTGAGCATCACCCAGACCTTCCGGAATACAGACACAGGTTTCGACTCCAAGATGCCATCGCTCCACTATGTCGAAGGTAAAGAGGCTGAAACAATCGATCACCTCCTCCTAAGGTTCCCCCCATTAACTCCCTACAGAACATTCTTTCAGATTTCCTCCCTGAGAGACCTGTGGCTCCGACCGGTGGAGGTTGCCTGGTTTCTGGAGATGACATGGACCCCAAGTAAGGGAGGCCCAGGGGCAATAAATAAAATATATATATATATATATATATATATATATATATATATATAACATATATATGTATATATATGTATATAATATATATATATATATATATAATATAATAATAATAACTTAATAATAATAATAACAAATATATAATATATATAGTAATATATATATATATAATATATATGTATATGTAATATATATATATATATGTAATATATATATATATATGTATACCAACAATAACTGTACAACCAGCCAACAATAACTGCTATGTAATATTGTATGTATATATCAGCCAACCTTATATATGTAATAATAATAACCAGCCAGCAACCAGCAACAGCCATAACAACCAACAATAGCAGCTATGTATAACCTCTTCAACTGTATGTAATATATATATGTCAGGGACTCTGCACTCGTTAACTCGTGTAGCACAGTTATTATTATAGAAACGAACGTTCTTCTTCAAATTTCGTAAAGCTATGATAAAATTCTCTTATTTTTTTTTTGTGAAAATCAGAAAGAATACATTACATAATACAAATGAAAGATTTTGTAAAATTTAAACAAAAAGTGTAAGAATCATCGCCATTGAATAATGCTATTTTTAATCAATTATAAATGGTTACTGCTCGTGCCGAAAAGCGGAAGAGAAAGAATTTTTATTACTTTGTTGCTATTAATTCCAATCATATGACTTTCTTTAAGGTGATGTGCTACTAAAGGTGAATTGTTGTTGTATGTTTGTAAGTCGTGTTTGTGTTGGGAAATTCTTCTTTTTATGTCTATTGTTTCTCCAATATATTGTTTGTTACATGATTTGCAGGGTATTGCGTATATTGCTGAATTGTTGCTATTTTCTAGTTTAGGTTTTAGTAATTTTTTAAGGGTATTGTTATTTTTAGTTACTATTTTTAATTTCGATGTTTTATAATTGATATTTGTATTTGTAATTAATGTATATTTATGTTTATTAAACTCTTTATTATTGTTTGCATTATTTTCCTTATTAAATATAATTTTGGCTTGTCCGATACTTTGGTGTATTATGCATTTGGGATAATTTAATTTACTGAAAGTTTCTATAATATCGTTAATTTCTGTTTTTATGGTAAGATCGCTGCAAATTCGTAAAGCTTGTAGTGTTAAGGTTGGCTTTTTTATATGCAATTTGTGACTTGAATACCAATGTATATATTTTGGACAGTGAGTCGGTTTTTTATATACGGAAAAAATAATGTTAGTTGGGTTTTCCCAATTAATTTGCATATCTAGAAATGGGATGGTTTTGTTATTAGGGGTTTCTTTTGTAAATTTGATGGTGGGTGCCAAGTTATTTATGTAATTATGAAATCTCTCTATATTAAAAGTATTTGGATATATGAACAACACGTCGTCGACGTAGCGTAGCCATTTACAGTTTATGTATTCAGGATATTTATATATGTATTTTTGTTCTAGTAATTCAAGGAATAGGCAACTTATGATAGGAGATAGGGGTGAACCCATGCTAAGTCCTGATTTTGGGTAAAAGTGTCAGTTTAATGAAATGGGCATTACTGGTGACTAATTTAATTAGTTTTTTTAAGTTTATGAATGGGATGTTAAATTTAATTTGTTTAGAGTTTACATAATCTTCCAATAATATTAGGGTTTCATCTACGGGAACATTAGTGAGCAGTGAGGTTATATCGAAACTAATAATATTAATGTTATTTAGATTAAGTGTTTGGATTGATTGTTTAAGATGCTGTGAATTTTTTATATGGGAGGATGAGATTTTACCGAGTAGTGGTTTTAACTGTAGGGCAATCCATTTTGAGAGTTTGTACGTGACACAGTTGGAGTTGGAAATTATGGGGCGTATAGGAATATTTGTCTTATGAGTCTTTGGAATACCGTAGAAAAATGCTAATTGAGTATTAAATGATTTGAGATTGTTACAAAGATCTTCATCTTTGTCTAATATATTCTCTAATTCCTTATTAAAATGGGATTGTGAAGTATTTAGTTTACATTGATACTTACGAAACGTAAATATCGAGGTTGCGTTCTTTTTACGATAAACTTAGCGCAAAATCGTAAAAATGCTATCCAAGCAGTAACGAATTTCACTCAATTCTTGTTGGTTTGCTATTCGATGCTTGCCAAATTGCGCACGTTCTTACACGAAAAATATTAAACAAACAAAAACAAACAAGATGGCGGCGTGGTAGGCCCGTTTGAATTTATGAATGTTTCATTCAATAAAATTAGTTTTAAATCTAATTTCTTCCAAATCGATAAACTTCATCACAATAGTTGATCAGTTATTTGTAATATGAACCATTTGTTATTTTTTTATTTCTGTTTATTCCAAAACCACGTGCTCCAACACAACAGCTCCTCCAATTGTTTGTAAACAAAAGTGACTTTTATGAGAAATCACGTTCTTTTATGCACGAAATATGTGCTAAAACTGGGTAAGCATTTCTTATCGAGCGTAAGCATAAAATACAAAAACGAAAGCGGTCTAACTTGAAGCACTGCCCCTTTCGACGTATCGTCAAAGTTTACCCTATAGGGTAAACTTTGGTATCGTTTAATACAGGCTTTTGTTACTATAGCTGCGTTTCCAGAAGCCCGACTGCAGCCCGGGTGGGCACACAGACGCATATGCATCGTTTCCAGAGCCCGTTTGCGCACTTCTACGTCACGTAAACGTCACATTCAGGCGCCCGTTGTTAAATCCCCGATTTCGGGAATTAATAAACGGGCGGGCTGCGGAAGGATTCTTTGTTTACAAACAAATTTCTTTACAAAACATGTGTCGGGAATGGCTTGCCAAAAGTTTGCTAATATTTTAGTTAACTTTTATTTTAAGGATACTAAATAAATCGTATAGTTTCATAAAATAGATACATATAAGTATAAGATTATTGTTTACAATTGTCAGTTGATCCGACGGGCGCGCTCGGCCGTTTCCAGGCACTCAAATTTCCTGTTCTCTGATTGGTTAATGTAATTTTTTTCAATTCGAAGCGTTTCCGAGTCGATTTTGCAGACGGGCTGCACTCGGGCTTCTGGAAACGCAGCTTATTTTTTACCATGCTACTGTGTTCATAGCTCCGTTAGCTGCCAACTTGTAAGTTGTAATAAAGTAAACAAACAATTAACAATTCTCAAGATTTGGTTACGTTGGTGTGTAGATCTTGCTGAAATGTCTCATAAGT
>JABUQX010132937.1:0-16053 GCA_015478945.1 Trachelipus rathkii | reverse complement strand
GCAGGCGTGCTAAAGTGCAAGGCAACGGGGACATGAAATGAGAAGTTGGTGTTCAAGTGAGAACGGGGCGAAGCAGGAAAGTGTGTTTATCGCTCCTGCTAGTTCACTGGCATATTTAGATAAGGTTTATGAGGCAATGCTTAAAGCGAGGATGGGATTAAAAAACGACGAATGGGTCATTTTGGCATACGCGAACAGGTTATAAGCCTTTCTGCGAACGCGTTAAAAGACATGTAGAGGGACTGGAAAAGGTGAAATGTATGTTTCGGGGAAGGAGGCATGAAAATGAATATCTGTTTTTTATGAGGTGAGGAGGGAATTTAGAATTTATTTTATATCGTATATATTATAAATAATTTATATTAAACTATATAATAGATATAAGTAGTACAAAATTTTAATGAAGATATTAGATAATTTTAGCAATACACATTTATATATGACAGGTTTTATATACTATAATATATATATATAAGATGATTCCGTTTATAGAGGGAAAATTTTCGATTCGGAAAAACAAAAATTTGATTTTTTTCTGTTATTGATGGCAATTTCTATTCATTAGCGCTTATTTGCATATATATCCCTAAATAAGAATTTTAAAATTTATTATGTAAAATTTTTATAAAATTAAAAATAATCTGTTAATTTCCTGTGATATTTTAAGAAATAACTTTATTGATTTTTAACTTTCTAAGTTCTTTATCTTATTTTAATTCTTTTTTTTATTTTCGATTATACTCATAATTTATCCATCATGCTTTATTTAAAAAAACTCACCAAGGACCCTTGAGCGGGGAACCCCGCTTTAGCGGGGGACTTGTGGGATGATATAGAAGGGGGGGGCCGAAGGCCCCACCCCGGGTCAAAAAAAAAATAATAAAAATATCAATATCCAATTATTATTAGCGCGCCGCGAAGACGAACGAAAAAAAAATATATTAAAAATATCAAATACCATTTATAAGTGGATCAATTAGCAACACTAAACATCGTTACATACATTCCATCAAAATTTAAACTGAAATAAATAGTCTAAGGTTATTCATTTTTATAGACTATAGGTGTGAAGCACAAAAAATGATAAATCAATTTTTCTTTTTTTACTTTTTTTTGTCACAGTTATTTAAATTACAATTTGAAATTGAATAAAACCTAATGTATTTACCCTAAAACATAGAAATTATTGAATAGTGCATTTGATCTTCGCCTGGAGCAACGCTCCTATAAATGGCATATATATGTATATTTATATATATCACTATATATATACTATTATACTGTATATAGATAATGTATTATATATATATATATATTATATATATATATATATATATATTATATAGTATATATTATATATATAAGAAGAGAGAGAGGAGAGAGAGAGAAGAGGAGGAAGAGACGAGAGAGAGAGAGAGAAGAGAGGAGCGAGAGAGAGAGAGCGAGCAGACGAGAGAGAGAGAGAGAAAGGAGAGAGACGAGAGAGGAGAAGAGGCGAAGACGATGACGAGAGGAGAGAGAGGGAGAGAGAGAGAGAGAGAGGAGAGAGAGAGAGGAGAGAGATGGAGAGAGAGGAGAGAGAGAGAGGAGAATCCAAAATGGTAAGAACAAAAATGAATTTGATATTATAAAGTAGAGAGTAAGGTGTGTTCGGAAATAAGCGAAGTCGGGAAGAATCTCCGAAAGGTAGGAAAATACGGAACAAAGCGTGAACGTTTTCCTATGTTTGTGAAAGTAAACAAAATGATGTGCCCCTTTGGCAGGTGAAAGAATTCATTTTTGAGAATGTGTTTTGACACCTATATGATGTGTGGTGCCGAGGATTGGACGACCAACACAATCACAAGTACTGTACAATGCAAGCACCGGAGATGAAGCCGTTGAGGGGTAATGCTGGGAAAAAGTAGAAAAGATAGTGAGAAATGAACATACAAAAAGAGAGAGCAAGAGGCTATTGCGATGAGAAATTAAGATAGAAAAGTCAACTGAGGTGTTCTGGACATCTGGAGAGTATGTGGAAGGAGAGTGTGGATAGGAGGTTGACCGGGAGGCAGGCAGACCGAGAAAAGAAGTGGAGAGACGAAGTAGAGGTGCTGGAGGGGCATCACTTCACGAACATCGTATAGAATTGAGAAGAGGTGATGAGACTATCTAATTAGAACGGGATGGAGGAGACTACACCCCACTGACAGGCGATAAATGCCTTCCTGGCAGTTGAAGTTATGTTATAATTGAGAGTAATATATACGTATTATATATATAGTATCTATATATAGTATATTATGTGATATATATATATATATATATATATAAAATATATTGAGCAGTATTTCACCTATTCTCAATTCTCTCAATTAGTTTCTCAACTAGGGGACTCGATGCCGAAGAAGCAAAACGCGATCTTGCATTAGACCTAGCATTAGATATATTACTATATATAACATGTTTATGCGAATACCTCGTAAATAATTATAAAATCATATATATATATATATAATTATATATATATATATATATTTGATATGGCACATGACACACAATCATGTCTTGGGTGTCTCTGCTCTTCGTACCATCCAACTGAGAAGTTGGGAAATTTAATATTTCGCTATAAATTAAGTTGTCGATACACTATAGCACATTGAAATGCCAATATAAGATATTTTCAGTTTCCTCCATATTCAAAATGGCTCTCTGCCTGTATGATAAACCCGTTTCAGGTTTCAGATGTTTTTATGTACAAACCAAAGTGGTCTGCGCTTCATAAGGCAGTATTTAATAGCCACAAACACACACACACACACACACACACACACAAAAAAAATGAGGGTTTCTCTAATAGAATAGAAATTGAAAGGGTCAAATCCGAGCTAAGTAACTCCCTATTTTTCAATGTGATGAAAATAAACTTTCCACTTGTTAATTTTCTTATTCAATTATAATTAATTATATTCAAATGTAAATAAACGGACTACAAATTTTTTATTAAGGTTCGCATCTCAATATCATTGCCCTATTCTAGAGGGGGAAATACTCTAGGTATCTTGTTCTAGAATTCGAATGAAGTATCATAATAATATCAGGCCTTGCAATTCTTTGACTCCCTGAATACCCTCCATCCAATATTACTTTCACCATTGAAACAGAGTTCAGCAATAAATTATATAATCCTTCCTAGATATTGAAGTTACAAGATGCAACAGTTTCTACACAACATCAGGCCACCAAAACAAAAACACACACACACCTCTAAGGATTAACTTCTACAGCTTTAGTTATTTAAAATATTCTCTAATTCACAGAGCTTACACTCATTGATCTAATTTTAATTCTTTTCATATTAAATTAAGTAATATTTTTGAATTGTTTAAAAATAATGGATTTCCATCAGACATTTCGAAACAAATTCGCCTTTACTTAAAATTATTACAAACCTTCTCCCTTCCTACAAGCTCCAAGAATATTCACTTATTTTAAATTTCCATATATTCGTCCATCAAGCTCTCAACTTGCTGATGACCTCACCCACAACGCCAGTCGTTTCTATCCTTTCTTGAAATGCAGATACTTTTTAATGAACTCCATCACTATAGGTTCTCTTCATATTTAAAGATTCCCTCCCTCAGCTCTTGCAGTCTGGTGTTGTCTATAACTACACTTTTTCTTGTGGTTCACAAAACTCCTACATAGGCTCCACTATAAGGGGACTCCAGAATCGTGCGTGCGAGCATATGGGAGTCAGTCCCAGAACGTTTGCCACCTTATCTTTTAAACCTTCTGATATCAGTTCTCATAATCAAAAATGCCTTAGTTCTTTACTCTTAAATAATTTTCACATACTTTTCACAAAAAAGAAACTGACTAACAAACTTATCAATAAATATAGAGGACTAGTTAAAAAAATGAAAGAAAAAATTTATTTGCAAGGATGAGGTTCAATTAAATGATATTGGTGACGCAAGGTTGGGTCGACTCTTGGATACATAAGTTAGGAAAATACACAGGGAGACAATCCTTAATAAAACGGGTTATTCAGAATGGCCAAGTCCTTTTTCAATATTTGCATTTAAAGTTATTGCTTACATAGAAAATTACGATATAATTACAATTAATAACGAAACTACACACAATTAATTAGATATTATAAACGAATCTATGAAATTAATATTGCTCGAAAAAGTAAAGTTAATCCTAAAAAGTTTTACAAATGTTAAAAAAAGTAGTTCCATTAAGGAATCAATTGGACCATTACTGGATATTAATGGAAATTTAAAATCAAACGGTGCTAATATGGCAAACATTTTAAACAATTTTTTCTCCACAGTTTTTAAGAAAGAGAATCTTGATAGCGTGCCTAACATGAAAGACATAAGGGATTTTCATGTAGATAATATTTTAGATACATTTGAAATTTTACAAAAAGTTGCTTTCCAGATCACCTGGAACAGATGCTTTCCAATGCTTTTCAATAAGTCTTTAAACGATACAGACCAATGAGCTTAAACAAGGAGCAAAATTAATCAACTAGTATTTTTTTCATTTATTTCTTTTCTATTCCTTTGTGTGTGCCTACATTTATGGGAGTGCATGAGGGAATGAGGGCATGTGTGATTTTAACTTTCTAGGTTTTTCAATTTACATATTTATTGTACATATGGTTTTATCCTTTGCTTTCCAGTTTTATAAACATAAATTATCATAATTTTTTTAAGGTTTTAATGTAGGTCTCTGGTATTTTCTGTATTAGTGCGTAAATTTGCGTGAGTGTTTGTGTGGGCGATTGATTGTGTGAATGACAGGACTGCGTGGACGTAGAAGTGACGTTGGGTGTGGACATGGACCCTCTATTGACTTTGCCAACGTCCGTGGCCTAGACGCCAACTTTGAATCTTTGGAGTATCACCATTCTAACTCTCATCCTAACATTCTTAATTCTGCCTGAGACACAACTATCCACGGATTCTTTCTATAATACACTTAATATCTCTAACTACAACTTTTTGAACAACTTTCGACTCAAAGGTGGAGTATACACCTATATAAACATTTGCACTCCTCTATCACGTCTCGAAAATCTTGAGTCTCCTAATTGAATATTCTATAGCTTAAGATCTTTCTTGCTACTACTACTAATATCTTGTGCTTCTGCTACTGTTCTCCTAATGGAACCACATTTTCCGGCTCTTTTTAAATATCTCTACCTCTAACAGACTGTTACTTCTCTCCAAATGCGAAGATCCTCTACTTTGGGGACTTCAATGTACACAATCACACTGAATGGTTGGGCTCCTCTCATACTGATACAGGGAAGGAGGTCAAGACATTCACTATTCTCAACGTCTGGAACAGTCGATTAAGGAACCTACACACCATACCAGATCGTCCAACCAATTTTGAAACACTCTTGACCTATGCTTCACCATTATACTGCACCTCTCGAGGTCGAGGTTTCATCAACGCTGTGAAGTTGAGGGGGAATCTCCTGCCCACCCCGGACTGCAGGATGAGAGGGAGGGGCACCCCCTGCCCAACAGGATGTCACGTTGGAGACTGTTTGGGACACAGACAAGAGGAGTTTTTAGGCTGAACTGGCTCCCCTGAGGAGGTCTAGAGGAGCAATGAAAAGGAAAATAATCATTATATCATACTCAAGCAACTTGTTGAAATCATAAGAGATGGTCACCTATCTCTTGTTTCGTCTGTGCTGGAGGATGTGCGCAGATGCGATGGAAAAATCGAGGCCTTAATATGTGCTTCAGATATACTCCAATATAATTCTATATTGTTGGATAAGGAATTAGTGGGATCCAGTCACTATCATCTTTAGAAGCAAAAATCCTAAATTTAATCAACCTTCCTGCTGCCAACGTTTTGCACCATGCGTCAGCTTCAGGAATACATTCCCTCAGGGAATCGGGCCAGCAAGAAACTGAGGTCCATTCCATGCTGAATATTTTAACCACTAACAAGCAGGAAGTCAAAATTCCTCCACTAAGTGTAAAAGCTTTTCGGGAGGAACTGCCCATCTTCAGTTTCGATCTTTCTTGCTTTCATTCGAAAATATCATCGGGTGCAAACGTGACCTCTCTGAAGATGCCAAGCTTCAATATTTGAAATCACATCTCCCTGGCCTAGCCCAGAAGGATATGGATCACCTCTCAAATATGGAACAAATTATGAGGTAGCTTTACAGATATTGAAGGATCTGTATCTTGACGATCCCTTCATTATCTATTCTTTACTAAGCAAAATATATTCTGATCCTGCTTTGGATTTCAAGAATCTTAAAGCAGTGAGAACTTTCGTAGCAGAGGTACGGGCTCACCTCCACGAGTTAAGAGAGTTCACTATGGATCTTTTAGAGGAATATTCAGCTGGATGTTAACTTTTCAGTCATATTTAAGTTGATAAGTTTCCTCAAAATTTCTTAAGCGATATGAAAATCATTACCAGTGTAGAGTACCCATCTGTCATTATCATTTTTGAGCAACATCATACGATCTTGAAGCCTATGGAAAGGGTGAAGAATAAACCTCTCTCCTCTTCTACTTCGTCAAAGAAGTCCTATTCTTCACCTCCCAGCAAAAATAAGACTTCCTATTATGTTTCAAAAGTTTTAAAAATTGCTCCATGCAGGAACGAACCACATTTTCTCTAAGAGATTCTAAAACTATAAACGAGACATATTCAGTTAAGTGTAAGCTTTGTGAGGGTACTCATTTCATATCTTCTTGCTTGCCAGTCCAGCTGCTAGAAGAAAGCGTTGCAATATCTTAGAACTATGTGCCTGTTGCAACAGTACAAAACATGCAAACGTCATCATGTCCAGCAAGGACGTATGGCCCTAACTTTCCGTGCGTCTTGTGTATAAGCAAGACTCACATCATTGCTCTTTGCTGTTCAGTGGTTAAACCGTGTAATAAAGGAAAAGGATACAAATCCATTGATGAACTTTTTACGTCATCATCTGTTACCACATTTACAGATGATGATACCAGCCGGGAGCATCTATGCGTCAATACTGAATCCACTCCATAGGGCAACATTCTCCCAACTGTTTCTCTTAAGGTTATAAAAGAAAATAAACTTGTAGCGGTCCTCTGTTTTTTTGATTTTTATTCCCAGAGGAGCTACTGTAATAGCGGAGTCCTGGAGAGGTTAGGAGTGGATTTATCTTCTCTTCCTAGTACCACTAGTACCATTAAAACTTTTTTGGGAGAAAAGTCCAGAGCAATGCATTCCATTGACCTGGATCAGAACCTCTGTTGTGATTCTTTTTAGAAAATTCCCATGTTCATAGACTCTGATCTTAGCATCGGATTTGAAGTAAAAGAGTTATTGGAAGCAAACTACAACATCAGACGCATCGGATATAGGACTGATGATCGTTTCTACTACAAAGGCCGACATGAGGATAGTGGTGAAAATGTGGAATGTCTTCTGGGGGATAGATTCATTATACCTGATGAAACATTTCAAAGCTCCCAACTGTTTGAGAGGAAGTGCTCTTACGTCCTGCCATGGATTCATACCCTTCGGACCTGTCAAGAGTTCTCTTAAATACGGGCCAACAAAAAAAAATTTATTGGTCCTTAGGATTTTATAACTGATTTTAACTATATTTGGAGTGCTAAATCGAAATACGGAATCAGTTTTTCCTTATCAGATCTACTTTTTTTAGATATGTGTTTTTTAACGTGCATTTTTATACGAAATGTGCAGTTCTAACTCCATTTTGTGCACTTCTAAAGAACATATACAAGGATTGTTCCGGCATATATTCCCCCTATGTCAGTCTGCCATCCATTTATCTTTCAGTAAAATCCCCAAATGGAGTAAGTCTTTCGCGTAATTAAGTGACCTTGAACTCTCTAACGATGGTGAGTTAGTTTGTGCGGTCTCGCCATTCAAACCCGACCACCTCAAAACACGCTGCAGAATAGATTCCGTAGTTTGCTTTCGTGATATCATCGGTAGGACAAGATTGTCAATATAAAAGACTTAACTTTAAAACTCTAGTGTGTTGCAGATTTCTTTGAGTCTTGGCCCACCCTAAGTTCCGCCCTTGCAACTAGCAACTCAACATTTACGCTAACGAAGACAGTTCTGTATGTAGCATCACTCCCTAATGTTTTTTAGCCTTTACATACATCGCGGCGAACAATACAACGTTAAAAGACAAATATGAGAAAAAATTCCCCCCCAACACCACACCACACCACAACCACAGTCCTACGGGATTACTGTAACCCAGAGAACTATAATCTGGAATCAGTTGGTGTTCCATTTCTTTCCAGTGCATCACGCGAATAGAACAACCTTTGGGCACCGCAATCAGTCTGATAGAAACCTGTACAGAACACCTGTGTACCACAGTGGACTACGGGAACAAGGACACAAAGTCCCACCTTACAATTCCCCAGGACCACTCTAGCCGCTCCCAATAGGCCTTTGGAGCAGCACCAGCAACAAACCCACCATAGCATGAATAGCCTATACTTCTGTCAGCTAAACCAATACTTATTGGCAAATCGATCGCACAACAACACCGTGACAAATGGACTCTCAATCCCCAATCTTATCCTCTGCCCCTCACTCAGAGAAAACCCCACACACCCCAGTTTGACCGACCTACCCAACCGTTCTACGACCATCGACTACCAGCACCTTCTGTCGAAGCAGCCAGCAAGGTATGCTCACTCTGATACACACCTCTCCTACAGAACCACCCGGCCGGCCCAGTCGATCCATTACGAAGAGGAATATCATCAATATCCTACAAACTCATATCTTCAAAACAGGATGAGTTAAATGACTCACCCAAGACGATCCCAAACTAGTTAAAAGAACCGTCGACTGAAATACCTTGGCTCCCAAGGACTTGAACCGCCCAAAAATTTTGAGTAACTGGCAACAAGAATAAACAACCATTACCCCTAATTACCGTACAAAAGAACACCATGAGGTCTGCTTGCCACACGTTCTCCTTCTCACAACCACTAACCAATCTATCATATATTATGTCACACATTTAAAGGCACTCACCTTAGAAAAAATGGGTCTTCCTGAATATTGTCCAGCATGATGGCCTCCTAATTATTGACAGATCAAAAAGTGGTTGAAACTGATGGTACTTCTACACAATCGGCATCAATAGCGATCCAATATCAATTACACCCCACTACCAACCGCACACCACACTGACAAGACCAAGAAATGCTACACTCCACTCAGCCTTATCGGTTTCGCGAGAGATTAATATTCACACAATGACCACTCAATCGGTCAACTTCCTAGCGTGATCGATCCTTAAAATGATCAACTTCTCCCCTTGGGCAAGCAACGTAAGCCACCAAACATTCTTGTTCTTTGAGCGCCCTCTGCGATAGCAGAGACCAACACCACACCACTGGTTAGAACAAGATGGCCAACAGAGAGGAACGATGGACATATGAGGGAAAAGACATGTTTTCCAACGACCCCTTAGTTGAAGGCAAAGAAAATGGAATGAACTCCTTCATTCCAAGCTCTGGGCCTTCATCGAAACTAGTTTGTAAAGTCTCTTGATAGAAACGGATCATGCCTTTGGAATATATAGGGAAAAAACAATTTCGCCACAGTTAGCCAGTACTGAAAAAAATTCTTAAAGTTGGAATATTTAGACGTTCCCTTACACAATAAGAAAACTAATTAACATCCTGCTTTCGTTAAATTTGACTTAATGAGGCCTGAAGCGAACAAGCCAACACACTGAACACTTCATTGTTGCAGTTTCCAAATTTTCTGGGCACAAATGACAAAGGCTGAAAACCCTATTTGACACTGGTAACCGCAGATGACTTAACACAAGTGCAAATCCCTTGCGATGTAACATGCTTTTAAAGGTCCGCCCACTACACTTAACACCAGCCAACCTAGACCACCTTTGTTGCCTGAAAATTACTAGACAGCACCACACGTGAGAGGACCACAGGTGAACACATTTCACCATAGATATTAAAAACTATGGCAGGACCGAACTACCAACGGACGAAACGCCATACCGCACACTGATGGCAATTACAGACTGAGCCTTAAACAAAGGAACTGTCAAAAAATACATTCCGAGGAACCCGCCTCACGGAAAAAGAAGCTTCCGAAAACTGTCTAAGTGACTAGTTGGTTCATCAAGAATTGACATTTTCCTTTATCCCTTCTGCTAATAACTATTGTCCTATAATATAATACTAGAAATTCCTCAACGTTTAGTTAGTTTTAAAATTCATATCCCATGGATTTAACCTAAACATAGTCGTTACTAGTCACTCATCTAAAATGTTATAATCTATAGAATTATTGACTCTGCTAGGCCAAAGAACCTTATTAAATGCCCATCAATTTGAATTAAAGATTAATGGGAACCATATAATATCAGAGCTGCCAAATACTCCCCGGCACCAAAACACTGTGTTGTCAGTGAAATTAAACACCAAATCATCTTACCACAACTTCAACTTAATTTTCTAAACTCAAAAGGGAAGAAAACGTTCATGACGACCACAGTTGACCTCTTCACTCCACAAGTCTATTAAAATAATTTCCGATTCTCTCGTAAAATAAATCATGGATCCAACTCCTTCCTACTTCAATCCTCTTTTTCATACTCACCCCGACTTGGACGTAGACGAAGGCTTGAAAACTACTACAGTTGGAATCTATTGCTGGATTGTCCTGGCAGAGCCCACTCTCGCACCATCTTATCGCAGTCCCTTGAGGTATAGCGGGAACAAGAGATAGAAAGTACAATGGGAAATCATGGTACGGAAGATATGTTTACATCGAAGTACCCAATCGAACCACTACCAAGTATTCATTGACCAAAATCTCGAGTCTCTACTTATGGGACATCTTCTTCAAGCGGTCTGGCCCACCACTGGAATTCATCCGAGCGCATACAGCGATATCTCGAAAGCGACCTTTCATAAGCATTGGATCCCCATCGCGCCCAGTGGTGAGATCTGGACATCACAGCAGCCCGATTACCATCAGAACCACCAAAGGCTCTTCGGCTCATCAAGCCTTCTGATCACCGGAATAAGTCCCATCTCTTAACCAGGCGTCGCCTACCCCGGTTCTAGATGGCTGATGCGATTCGTTTATTTAGACTGAACTTCATACAATTTAAAAACTCAATAAAGTTTGTACAGTGTCCTGCGCCGCGAATATACCTCGAATGTCTTTTTGACAAATTAGCCTAAAGAAGGAGGAGAACCGTAATAGTCTGTTTCCTCTGATAAGAAAATGGTGGTCTGCACACCTTTCGGTATACATCCATAATCTTTAGTCTGGCCGTCCACCAGATCTTTATTTTTCACTACTGGAGAAAAATTTTTATATGGACAGCTTTATTTTTTCTCATTCTTCGGTCAACATTTTAACTGACATATTTAATCAAACTACAGCTCGTATGCACGAGGTGATTTTCATTTGTGCTCTTGTAGCATAAATAATCCTGAACTCGAACACTCTTAGAATCCGAGGGAACAGCAATTCATCGCACAAAAGAATGCGGAAGAAAGGGTTTTGGGACTCATCTTTCGATAGCATTACTCAGACTCGATCCCGAACTTGTAAGCATCTTTTGAACATTCCCCTGATACTACCAAAAACACAAAAAACGTCCCGGCTTTTCTCTCAAATTTCCACAGGTCTTTGACCCATTTTCCCTGTTCCAGAGACCAGAAAATTGTTTCAATTTCTACGAAGAAAGGTTTTTTTAGATTCTATTAGTTATTTATTTTTTATTTTGTCATTCCGGAATAAAATGTATTAATGCACGAGTTTCTGGATTTGAAGTTAACTATATTTCTGATATACAAGGTTTATATATTTTAGTTCTAGGGAGAAAAAGTGCAATACTATACTATACTATATATATATATATAATTATTTATAATATCATATATTTATATACACTATATATAATATATATATTATCTTATATATAATATATTATATATAATATATATCTATCATACCCTATTATACCTACATATACTATAACTATCATATATAATATAATATATATACTATATATCTATAACATATATATAATACTATATATTATACATATAATAAATACTAAATATACTAACTATATCACATCAACATAATAAATACTTTACTACATTTAAAGATTAACTACTAATAATATTCATATATACATACATATATATATCAACTACTAACCAATCGAATAACTACAAACTAATAACTAGCAATATATATACTATAATATATATAATATCTACTAACTATATAATATATATATATCATATATAATATATATATAATATACTTAATTAAATAATATTATATAGTTCCACAAACACAAAACTAAGCGACCGGTCGAGCAACATTAATAAATTACAATTTAACCCCACAAAAAAAATAAAAAACAAATGCTTGAACACATCCGAGCCAGGCATTGCCCTTCCCACCAGGGCACGTTTCCAACCTGCCGCACTTCCATCTCAGGAGCTCACTTTATTACACATACAACCCTATATTGAAAAAAAGGGCAACAAACCAAAGTGAACGCAAATCTCCAACGAATAAGCTTAATTATACTCATTACGTAACTGATCATGTTTAGATTATTCTCAACAAATACTGACCAAACTGGCGAGACAACCATGCTTTGAGACCGATGCATTTCAGGAACAATAATTATTACACACATTTAACCAACTTTCAAACCCTTGTCCGAGTATTGTATTGCAAAACTCTACAGCCATATTAATATACCGTCACTAAGATAAACCAACCCAAATTGTTGGACTTGGAACTTCTTGTTTCTTCCCTTATCTGTTTAGACTCAGTTTAATAAAAGTGAGCCTAAACTGGGGAGAAAGGCGATTGATCTCTCGACAAGCCCTCGCTCAATACAGAACATTTAAACTATCTTCGCGTCTTATTCCTGTGCGGCATCTCAACAATCTAATTACTATCCACAACACTATAATAACTAATATCACCTATACTATACCCTAATAAATAATAATACACCTATATACTATCATATATCATCAAACATCGACTGGTCGCAACTCAAGACCATCATAAAACTACTAACATTACAACTACACCAAATTCAGAAAAATACTCTCACCTTTCTCACCACCGATAACTCAAACCATACGGCCCGACAATTACACAAAATGTTTTACTTGAGAGAGAACATGTCCAAAAATATCTTCCACTTGCGTTTACAAATTAAAACTCGGTCCTATCTTTTATGCTCAACACCAATAAATATGTTTAGCACCCCTCAAAACACACTCTGCTCTTTAAACACCGTGCCACATTAATAATTGAATAACGTTACAATCAAATAAATAAACCAAAAATTTAAACCACCAACACTACCGCAAATATTTAATCATAAAAAGGACAAAAAACAAAAAAAAAAAACAACACACCAATTAACAAACTGTATTTTTCGTCTGTTTTCTTCCAATGAGAGCATGGTTTTATTTTTTTAAAATGTCAAAATACCTTTGCTTTTTTTCTGTAATTATAGTGATATATATATATATATATATATATACTATACTATATAGAATATACTATATATATATATATATATATATAATAATATACCTATATATATGAAGTCACCTCAAGGGTTCGAAGTACTGTGAAAATTATGTATCCTATACTATATTATAAATATAATATATCAATATATACTATATCAAATATATATATATATATATATATTATATATATATAATATACTATATATAATAATATATATATATATTATATCTAAATATATATATATATAGTATATATATGTATCATATATATAATATTATATACTTACTATATATATAACTATATATATACTATATATATTATATATATAATCATATATATATATATATATATAATATATATATATATATATATATATATTATTATATATAATAATAATATATATATATACATAACTATATATATATATATATAATATATATATATAATATATATATATATAATATATATACTAAATATATATATATATATATATATATATATTATATATATATATAAATATATATTATATTATATACTATATATACATATATAACTTATAGGTATATATATATATATATATTACTATATATATATATATCTTATATATTATATATACTATAATATACTATCAGTATATATATATTATATTATATAATATAACTATATATATATAATATATATTTTCAACAGCGAAAGTTATTTCCTCTTACCGTATGGACTTGATCGCTGGAGTTTGCGGCTGAAGCAGACTCATTTCGTAATTTTAATGAATTTAGTTCTTATACATGACAATTTCCAGTCGTAAACACCATTAGTAAAAAGACTTTATAATATAAAGTTTAACCATACAGCCTTGTCAATCTCCATCTTCAATAATTAAAGTCATAATTTCGTACCCAGAGTTACCAACCCCCACAATTAAATTTAAAACCTGTAGGATTCTCTTTAAACCATCTTCATAGCTTCTACCATACCTGTCCGTCCCGCAATCACCTTCGTCTCAAGAGTCAAATACTACCTCCTTTTATTCCTGCACTGTGCGTTCCAAAAAACCTGCAAACCCAGTTATATTCATCGTTGTTTCCATAATTCAGCATATCACACAAAACCACGTATGCTTTCTTAATGTTATTGACAACACAGTTTCATCATGAGGAGGATGCCCTATCTACCTTTGCAGCTTATAGAGGTTAAACCTAGCTGATTCACAGCGCCGTGATCCAAGATACAGCCTACTAATCACACTTAACAATCTTTACAATGCCGTGAAAACTTAGCGGCTTGCCCCGTTGATTATCCACATCTGGTTCCATTTTCCTTCGCTTCCTACACCTTGGCAATCCGGTCTCAAAACTATAGTAACCCAATTCTTTTCAGTTAACTCCTCCTCTCTCTTCTCTCCTCTCTCTTCTCTCTCTTCCTCTCTTCCTCTCTCTCCTCCCTTCTCTCTCTCTCTCTCTCTCTCTCCTCTACCTCGCTCTCTCTCTCTCCATAATAATATATACTATATAACTATTACTATACCTATATATATATATAACATAATATATAATAATATATATATAATATATATATAATATATATATTAATCTATATATATATATATTAAATAAGTTTTTTTTATTTATTTATTTTTTTTTAAATATAGTCTTTTATTTGTTTCACATATTTATTGCAAAGGGCAACTCTATTGATAGTAGAGTTGCAATTTTGGGAGGATATTTTAAGACGCCTCGGAGGAGGCTTTGTGGAAACTCGCTCAAAAATAGACAAAACAAGATAAGGCTTCTTTTACGTTGCCATGACAACCAGTCTTTTGAAAAGCATTATAATTAAGCTCTCTAGTAGGCACAATCGAACTGCCCTCCAGTCAATGATTCATCATGAAAAATAATGCTTTCGAGACAAGAAACATAAAATTATTTTAAATGTAAAAGATAGCATCCCACCTTTAAATGAAAGCATAAAGATTATTTATTAGTAATAAATATAATTTGAATTATTTTATATATACATTAGTCCGCTTCTTTTATTTTTTTAGAGGAGGCCCGGCCCCCCCCGTGCTTCCCCCGTAAAGCCGGCGCACTAATGGAGTACTACATATATATAAATATATATATATAATATATTTAAATATATATATATTATATATATATATAATAATATATTATATATATTATAACTATATATATATCCTCATATACTAATATAGTATACTATATACCCATATATATATATATAATAGTATATATAATATATATAATATATAATATTATATAGTATATAAATATAATACTATTATACTATATATATATATACTATATTATAATATACTATTATAATATATATATACTATTCATATAATCTATATTTATACTACATAATCAAATACTTATTATTATAGTCTACTTATACTTATACACTATAAAGGTAACTGTCTAATCCACGTATATACCTACTATATATAATCCTATA
>JABUQX010132936.1:0-35000 GCA_015478945.1 Trachelipus rathkii | reverse complement strand
CACACACACATAATAATAATAATAATAATAATAATAATAATAATAATAATAATAATAATAATGTTATAAAGTTATAATGTTATAATGATATTGATACTGATAACGATAGCGATAATAATAATAATAATATGATAATAATAATAATAATAATCACACACAATAATAATAATAATAATAATAATAATAATACTTAATAATAATAATAATAATAATAATAATAATAATAATAATAATACACACACACACACACACATTCTTTTAATATAATTATTAATAAGAATAATATTATTATTATTATTAAAAACAATAAAAATAAAAATATTTGTTTACTTGCGCAGAAATTGAGTCGTTAAGCTGAAAGTTAAAGAAAGTACCTTTAATAAAGAAAAGGTTATTTATATATATAAAAAAGATATATAGTATATATATATATATATATATATATATATATATTTATATATATATATATATATATATTATCTTATTAGTATATATAGTATATATATTATATATATATATATATATATATATATGGTCAGACTTTACATTAGTACATGCATTTATCTATAAAACTACAGCATAAACATAAAAAAATAACATTTTCCGAATCGGCGTGAAAATCTGGGTTGGAGTATATATATAGAAAACTAGGTTAACTGTTGTATAAAAAAAATTTAAATTAAGAAAAAATACAAATGTACAACGTTTTAAGAATTTCGGTTTATGCGTATTATTACGTGCCAAGGAGCGCCAGAGTTGCCAAAAATTGTTTTTTTATCATATTCTTGTTTTTTTTTAGCTAAACAAAAACCCTTGGTCAAACCACAAAGACGGAAAGAGTCGGGGTCTCTCGGCCTTACCTGGGGACGAAGAGGGGAACTACGTCCCCCTCTGTCATACAGCCGGCTCGAGCCCCCTAATCTCCCCATAATCAACTATTAAGACCATCTCCACATTACCAACTAATAAGAACATCTCCCTATAATCCACTAATGAGATCATTTCCCATAGTCAACTAATAAGAACACCTTCCCATAATCAAATAATAATAACTCCTCTCCATAATCAACTAATAAGATCATCTCCTCATAACCAACTAATAAAAACATATAACCATAATTCACTAATAAAAGGATCTACCAATAATCAGCTAACAAGATCACCTCCCAATAGTCAACTAATAAAACCATCTTCTCATAACTAACTAATAAGACCATCTAAAAATAATCAACTTATAAGAGCATCTCCACAAAATCAACTAATAAGACCATCTCCCAATAATCAACTTATAGCATCTCGCCATAATCAATTAATAAGACCATCTCCTAATAAGCAGCTAATAATAACACCCGTCCCTAATCAAAGAATCTCCCCATAATCAACTAATAGGTCATCTCATCATAACCAACTAATAGAGACATCTCTCCATAATCAACTAATAAGAGGGTCTCGCTATTATTAACTAACAAGAGCATCTCGCAATAATCAACTAATAAGATCATCTCCCAATAATCAACTAATTAGATCATCTTCTTAAAAGCAACTAATAAGAACATCTCTCCATAATTAACTAATAAGAGAATCTCCCAATAATTAATTAATAAGAACATCTCCCCAAAATAAGTTAATAAGAACATCTACCCATAATCAACTAATAAGAGCATGTAACATAATCAGCAAGCAAACGGACATGTATTCCATACTCGATGAATATCGTGACAATCATAAATATCCCAGTGTTTTATATCTTTATTCGAGTTCAAAATACAATAAAAAATAATTGGATGTCAGTAAAGTATAATAATTATAATTATTAGCTAAAAATAATTAAGTTAATTTTAGTTTAAAACGTAATTATAACCTAATATCGATGAACTGAATCTACGATAATAGGATTTTAATTTCTATGTCATAATATACCTTCTTCATGTCACATGTGAAGAAAGAATTTCTATTTCCCATTTCATTTTCATGGAAACTATTATTTGATTAATTAATTAAATACTTATATATATATATATATATATATATATATATGATATATAGTTATATATATATATATATGAAAGTTATTATGTTATATATATATATATATTATTATATATATATTGTTATATTTATATATATATATATAATATATGTATATATATAGGAGTTATTAGTTATATTTATATATATATATATATTATGTATATATATATATATATATACATATACATATACAGCAGCTATAAGAAGAGTTGGTGCTACAGTTACTATATAATATTGCTGGTTGCTATTGTTGGCTAGTTATTATATTATGGTTATTATTATATACATATGCTGCTATTACTGCATATATATATATTATAGCATATTACACCATATACATACATAGCTATAATATGAATATATAAAGAGTTATATATACAAGGTTGCTATATTACATATATATATATATATTATATATATATGTTACATTATATATATATATATGAATATATATATATATATTTATATATATATAGCATATATATATATATATATATATTATTATACATAGCTTGTTATATAACATATATATATATATATTATTGTTGGTTATACATACATATACATATATATACATACGCATATACATATATGTAATATAGATATATATTAGCTGGCTGGTTATTGCTATATATATATATAAGCAGTTATATATATATATATATATATATATATATATATATATATATATATAGTGTGTATATATATATATATCTCTGTTTTATATGTATATATATATATATATATATATATATATATATATATATATATATATTATATATATATATATATATATATATATATATATATATATATATATTCTGGTTACGGTGAGTTTCACTACCGGAATTCCTTTTCTTGCTACAATGCTGAAGCCACGTTCCTCCTTTAAGGCGAGCGCTTCTGGATGAGTATGTCAGTTTGCATGCTTTTCTCTCCGTGTAATTATCTCTTTTACTGATTGCTATAAAAAAAATTTTTAAAGTATTGCCCTGAAATATTAGCCATCCTTCAGCTTAATAAGGGAGTAAGTCGTGTAAGCCCCAAAAATAGGGTTATAAAGAAAGCGATTATAGAACGTAAGTAAGAAGTGATTGGAAAAGCTAAATATGGTGTTCGAGTGACTGATCTTGCAGGAACTTATGGAAAGTGTCACTTAATTTTCAGCACCATCCTAAAGAAAAAATATAAAATTAAAGCAGCTGATATTGAGAAAAATGTTGCAAGTGGTTTAAAAGATGTAGAAATTGTTAACAAAATGAATAAAAATTAAATAGTTGAACTGGGGTGGTGTGTCGGAGAGAATAATTCGTGAAAATGAGAGAGGGAATTGCATTCGGACCTTTCTAAATAAAGAGTAGGTTACAAGTGTTTAGCAGGAGCAGGAACAGGTTGGAGCAGAAACTAAAGAAATGGCTTCAGGTGAGGAGAAGATGGGAAGATATCCCTTTCTCAAAAATAAAGTAAATCTGTACTATGTAGGGATAGTGCAGAGTATTGTAAAGAAATACCACGCAGACAAAGAAGTAGCCGGCAGGGTCATAAGCACATTTAAAGATTATGCCTTTACTCGTTTTTGAAATTTTTTAAAAAGAATGCAAAAGCAAACCTAACTGGACAGAATTTTAATAAAGAAGCAAACCAGCTAATCCAGCGTTAGTAAACGAAAAACATGGCAGTAACACATGAGTCAAAAATTTAAAGCTTGGAGACATAAACTATTGGAGTCTATATAATAACAATATATTCGCCAACTCTGTCAGGACTGACGAACATATAGGTTGCTCGGCTTGAGCAGGTACTTATTTATGTCCCCACTCTGATCCAACATTAGAAACCATAGTATCATTAAAAATCATTCCATTAGTCTATCTCACTTCACCATTTTTTCACAAATCAGCCAACAGATTGATTTGAAAATTTTAGAATCAATTCAGAGAGTCAATCTAAATAAATTGCTTAATAATGAGAGCTGTTCGTTTCGCTTGCAACTATTTTAGTGTTTTGCTGTACATGTACTGTTTTAATTACTTTGCTAGTGATTATTGCTTTAATATATGGACTCAAACAGTATTTTAATTCAAAGATTTCAACTTTTAGCTACTTTAGAATGTTATGTTATTCTGATGATGGGAATGACTCGAAACGTCTACCAGATCTTTTCATATTTTATCCAGAGCAATTTCTCAACTTTAAGCTCTCCCTTAATTAAATCTGTTATATTAAATAAAACAAAATCATTATCAAGATTATTATTGTTTCCCACCAATAAGGTTCAGAGCATTAGTTCTATTATTATTATTATTATTATTATTATTATTATTATTATTATTATTATTATTATTATTATTATTATTATTATTATTATTATTATTATTATTATTATTATTATTATTATTATTATTATTTTTATTATTAATATTAATATTAATATTAATATTAATATTAATATTAAATATATTAATATTAAATTAATATTAATATTAATATAATATTAATATAAATTAATATTATTATTATTATATTATTATTATTATTATATTATTATAATTATTATGATTATTATTATTATTATTATATTATTAATTATTATTGCTTATAATTATTATTATTATATTATTATACCATAATTTAATATATGTATTAATACAGGGGCTCGATTAGGAAACAATATTATTATTATTATTATTATTTATTATTATATATTATTATTTTATTATTATCATTTTTATTATTATTATTATTATTATTGAATGCAACTGACACATGAAATAATAACATACTTTCATTTATGTATTTTAAGGTAAAGAACAAGTATTGCCATTGCAATGCTAATTTTCTACTATATATATATTTGATGTATACTGCAAGGGCCCACTCGAAATATTGTAAATATGTTTGTATTTTTAAGTACGAATAACAACCAATGAAAACTCATCTTTTGAAACTCATTTTTGAAATCTGGATTATCATTGGTCGTTCATTACCCAAAGCTTTATTAATTATTATTATGATTATTATTATATTATTATTATTATATTATTATTATTAAGTATATTATTATTATTATTATATTATATTATTATTATTTATTAATATTATTTTTATTATTAATATTTTTTTAAAGCATTTGAAAAGGATACTACGTCTTACTATTAGGAATGCACCGGATCTCCGGCTCCGGCTCCGGTTTGGCCGGAGTTCCGGCCTTTAAAGATCTTCCGGCTCGGGAAAATCATCAAAGGGTTTCCTTGCACTGGATGAAGAGATCTATAGTTTTAAAAGGTAGTTTTGAAATAAAAATTCTTGTGAAAGTAATAAGACATTTAATGAAATATAATTTCGTTTAGAAGAGCTGATTCATACAAAAAAGTGTAAAAAAAAATATTTTAATATTTTTTGTGTATTTAGTGATAATATTAAAAACTAATACTAATATTATAACTATAATAATTAAATAATATGCAATAGGCCTATATGAACATCATTTACTAAATGACGAATTATTTTAATAAACAACTTTAAAGGGTTTGATATCCAAAATGACTACCCCCATAAAAAAAAATACACTTTTGATAAATCTAGCTTTAAAAATGCAAAACAGAAATAAGTAAATGAAATTGGTAAAAGAACTTTTTAACTACATGCCATATCAGACCAAAAGACTAAAAAAATTATAATTTATATCCTTAATCTTTAAAATTAATAAAGAGCTTTTAAGTTTTACAAACTAACATTTGAAACTCTAAATATATATGATATATATATATTATATATATATATATATATATATATATATATATATATATTATATATATATAATATATATATATATATATATATTATAATATATATTATATATAGATATATATATATATTATAAAAGTTGCAGTCCAGCTGTTATCGTACTGTAAAGAGTATCACAATAGAATTTTTTGGAGAAAATTAATTATATTGTTAAACACAAAGTCAGTGAAAGAAAGTTAAATAGCTTATCCATTGCTATTTAGGTAACCATTCTGTTAATATTTAAAATCAAATCCTCTTAAATATGATGAAGAAACAGGAGCTGTTCAAGCTAGTGTTAGAGAAAGACGATTCCTTTACTTGTATAAATAATATTTCCTGCCTGGCTAAACATTCTCTCGCTAATACACTTAAAGGTGAAGCAGAGAGATATTTCCTAGCTAATTCAGGTAAGATTGCAATCAGGATAAAGAGCTTTTCTTTCTTTCCACCATAATAGTGTATCAGCATCCGATTTTCGTTCCATAAGTGGTGATGCAGAATATTTATCCACCCATAGTTTGAATAGTATTTTCTAATTCATGTTGTTTTCTCTCACTTCTGCTTCTACGTTGGATTTTAACTTTTTTCTCCTTTGATCGTTTCCACTTGTTTTGATTGTATCTGAATATTCTTCATTTTCTTCTGACGATTTTTTTTTGTAGCATGTCATCAAAGCACTTCCAGAAAATTGAAAGTGTTTCCTTCTCAATATCTGCCGTTTTATTTCAGATTCTTCATGTGAATCTGTATGAGACTGATCATTTTGAATATTATTTGTTCATCAGAGAATCTGAACTTATTGTAATATTTTCTTTAGCTTTTATAAAATGTTTTACTTCTTCTTTGAGCAGTAAATTTTATTTTATTCTTATCAATAATATCAAAGGAGCTAATTTGTATTATGGATTTAGAACGTTGCAAGGACATAAAGTTTCTTCTCTTTAATGGTACCAAATCGTTCAACCTTCCTTCAAAAGTTTCATCTTTCATTAGTTTATACACCGCTATCCTTCCAAGTTTTTGCTAAAATATTTTTGCAATGCATTAACGCAGGGCAATACAAAAGGATAAAAATCTACATCATCATCAACTCGCTCTTTTATTAATCTTTCAAATAGCCTCTCAGAAGCAACTAATACATCTCTCCATTACCTTTTTTAAGTAAAATTGCATTTCAGACATCTAGATGGTTTTTCGAATTTGGAAGAATATATAGGTAATGCAGATGTTTTGCTCTATGAATGATTTGCAGGCAAATTTAATATGAAGAATTCCATCTGTTTCCACATCTTGGATAAGCTGGTGTATTATTTTTTTTTTGAGATTTTTTGAATTTCAGTTACTTTAGTTGTAGCAATTGGTGATCTACTAAAATGACCTACAATTTCCCTAAATAAAGTAATTAAATCTTTATTTAACGATTTTTGAGAAAATATAGCATCTGTAGTACTAGATGTAAGGAATGAATAAAATATGTTGGCTCATTTATAACACCTGTCGCTTTCATACGTTTTGTAATGTTTGGTGCATTATCTTTTACAATATGAATATTTTCTTTTTTCAAATCCCAGCTCTAAAGTATTTCCTCACTTTTAATATTATTTTCTGCTGAATGAGAAACACTAAAACTACTGATTTGTAATGTTCCGCTCTTTCTTTGAAAATCTTTATCAATCCAATGCCCGGACATACTTATGAAGCTTTCATTGTTTTATGAGCAAGTCCATATATATATATATATATATATATATATTATATATAATATATATATATAATATATAATTATATTATAGATATATATATATATATAATATATATATATATATATAATATATATAGAAGTTAAGTATAAAATGGAAATTTCATTCTGCCGGCCGGAGACTCCGGCCGCCGGCCGGAATAAATTTCATTCTCCAGCCTTCCGCTCTCCGGCCTCGCCAAAAATTACTCTCCGGTGGCAATCACTACTTACTGATATATAAGTATATATATTATATATATATATATATATATATATATATATTATATATATATATATAATATACATATATATATAATATATATATATATTATATATATTAAGATATTATATATATATATATACTATATATATTATATATATATATATATTATATATATAATATATATATATATATATATATATAAATATATATTTATATATTATATATATAATATTATATATATATATATATATATATGATTTTATATATAATAATATTATAAATATTTATTGAATAAAGTATTATTTTATGTAAAATTGTGGCAGCGTTAAATCTCAATTTTTGTTAGCTTTTTATATTTTGCTTTTCAACGAAGATTGTTATTTCTTGAGAAGGAGACGATTTTACAAGAAATACCAATCTTGCATTCTTCTAAATGTTTGGTATATATTTGTCTTGATAAATTAATTGATAAAAGATACATCATTTTTATTTATTCCGGTTTTTAAGGATATGATTGGTTAAGAAGCGTAATCTAAATTACTGTAAGCCATATAAATAGTAAAAATGTGAATATTTTGGATCTTTTTCGCTTTCATTGTTGCTGTTCCATGTTGTATATAGTTGGTAGCTCTTGACGCCTCGTATATCCGATCAATTTATTATTTGTTAGTGTGTATAATTTTGTATCCAAGAAGTGTGTGTTTTAATTTTTATACCAAAAGTAAATTTGTAATATGTGTTTAAATTTAATATGGTGATAATTTCGATGTGAAAACATATTGCTATTCCTATTTTTCGCAAAAGATAAAGGAATTTAAAGGTGCTCGTTTTTAAAAGTAACTTTGACGTTTATAGTTTAATTATTTATGCATTGTTTTCAAAGCGTCGTCGTTGGCATATATGATTTTGCAAAAGTGAATTGTGTTCAAATTTTGCTAGGATATGGACTGGCAGGTAAGCTTTATATTCATGAATTTATTTCTTGAGGTGTTGCAAATATTATATTGTGTCAATAAATGTAAAACGTTTATCAGTTTAATATTTATTTTTTTTAACATATGGTTAATTGTCAAATTCACTTTTTTTGTTTTATTAAAAAAGATTTGTTTAAATCACTAATAGGCAATCTTTGCATTTGTAGTCACAGCTGTTTTATATGTCAGCTGGCCTTGCAGTATTTTGTACACACTTAAAAAATCGTCGTCTTTGTAAATGTCAAATTCATTTAATTTTCAAGTAAAGATTTTATATCTCATATCAAACGATCAGATCCGAATATTTTGTTAATATTAATTTCTGTATTTATATCCATCTGAACATAAATTATTTATGATATTTTTATAGATACATAGTATGGTCGATGATCTATTATAAAGTTAAAAGATAAAGCATTTTTGTATTTTGTATGATTAAACAGCATTAAAATAGTATCATTTGGTATTTAGTACCGTGGTTCGGATATTTTCTATGCGCATGGTATGTTAAGATGTCTAAGGACATCTAACTATATGTTCATGAATTTATAAAAAACCTAGTTTTGTAAGTACAGTACATTTTTATTTATTTTTTATTAAAATATTTTCAAATTACTCTAGATTCCTTGAGTTGTTCCAAACGTATTTTACGTTTTCTCATATACTAGATTTTCAGTAGTAGTTATTTCAAGTCTTAAAGTCGCTGGTTGCATTTTATCAAGATATTCTTCATAAAACGGGTATATTCATTGATAAGGAAATAATATTGGACTTAACGGTTTTCACATAAGGCAAAGACTCGGTCAAACCGTTGTTCCACTTGAAGGGTCTTCGGAGAGTTAAGTTGGTGAGTTTTAAGTATAGATTTGCACTGCAATATTGCACAGGCCGATAACTCATTTAACAGAAGGCCTGGATACTGTTACAATACAGGTTTGAGAATCTAAAAGGTGTTTTAGTTGATTGGATTGTCACGGGGGCCTGGCCAAAGGATTGTTATCAGTTTCGAAGAGTAAGTTTTGACATAGAATTTATTATCTTTTCATCCAGTCGCATAATTATTAATGGGTTATTCCTGTCTCGGATCTTATTTTTTATAACCCTTCTGTCATTATTTCGTCATCAATGAATAGCTTGTGTAGGGCATTCCATTTTGCTATTTGTTGAGTTATTATGAGCGCAAAGGTCATTCATTGTAAATTTTGTAAGACCTGTGCCAGAGCTATTGTGTAAGCATTCTTACTAATATCAATAGTTGGGATATATGTTGATATTGTGTTTTAACTCTCAATATAGTCGTTTGTACTATTTGTTTTATTGAAGTTAAACATATATGATTTTTTTTTGCTTATTGGTGAAATAGCAATTTTGCTATTGCAACAATATCGATTGTTTGGAAACAGAGAAACACTGGAATAATTTTATAATATATATTTTTTGTTTTTTATAAATATATTATATATATATATATTAATATTATATTATATATATATAATATTATATATATATAATATACTTATATATATATATAATATATAATATATATTTAATATATATATATATATATAATATATATTATATATTATATAATTATTATTATTAGATAGGGAGTAAAATTTACAAAGTTGAGCGAAGCGAAAGTAGTGATTTTCGAAATTCCCGATTTTCACTTAGTTTGTGTTCTGGGGCGAAAACACTATTTTCCCGCAAGAGATTTTGCGAAATTTTACTATAGTTTATGATTAAACTAGTAATATATATATATATATATATTTATATAATATATATATATAATATATAGTATATATATATATATATATAATATATTATATATATATATATATTATATATATAATATAATATATAATATATATATATATATATATATAATATATATATATATTATATATATATATATCATATATATATATATATATATATATAGATATATATATATTATATATATATATATATTATATATATATTATGATATATATATATATATATATATTTATATAATATATATATATATATATATATAGTATATATATTTATATATATATATATATATATAATATATTAATATATATATATATATATATGTATTACTCGGTTATATCTCTGACTGTGATCTCCAAATGTATTTATAGTCTTATATATATATAGCTCTACAATGCATGTTGTTCTTTGATGTAGGTTAGAGATGAGCCATCAAAGGTTTAAATTGGTTTCTAGGAATTCTATCCGATATATGTAATCTCAGGGTATCAAATGATTGTGGCGACCAGCACAACAAATTTGCAGATGAGATACTTGGGGCATTTCAAAGGAAAATGACCCTGTCAAGATAATTGGTGGATCCGTTGCATCTCAAATGACGTGGATGACTGGTCGAGTTAAACGAACGGTATATTTTTTTAATCTGTGCTTGATACTATTACAGATTTGATATGACGAGAGATGGTTTCTTTTGTACTGACTGGATCTTAAGTTATTGAGGAAATGTAGCGACAATTCCGCTGGAGTTCAATAACGAGTGTATTGAGGCAGAATACTACGACTGAACCATACTAAAAGACAAGGTCGAATGGCTTCAGTGATAAGGCCGCGAGCTATCTCTCCACGTCTACAACACTCCTAACCAGTTGCACTTAGATGGAATCGTGAGATTGAGATGTAGAACTCCACACGAGCAGAGAAATTGTAGTTAGCTGCGCTGCTTTTGATGAGACTAACAAGAGTTACAGCTAAGAGCCTTCAGAAGCTTTTGAGGTGCTACTCAAATCAAGTAAGGCTAGGCAATTTGACGCTGTCCGCTGATGACAAACTAGAATAATGATAATTAGGCAGCCCGTATGCCCACTCTATAACAACAAGAAATGCCTATCGATTTGTGCCAGAGTCTGGGCTTCTAGAATAAGCTAACAGTGTATCTATATTGCGAGATGACCAGAAAGAATCTGCATATTGATGATTCATCTTTGATGGCATCTCTAGCACGCGCGAATGAACTATTTAAGAACAAGAGGAGGACACACAAATTTGAACAGGACCGGCAAACGATTACAGTGAGAGAGTCTACGCGTTCCACAAATTGAACCCTGTCGACGTATAAACTCGCTTACGTTTGCACGAGGACACCCAGCATGGAAGAGTCGTCCCTTCTCAAAACAATAGTTTACGACAGTATAGACCACGCCGACAGCCGCATCAGCCAACGAAATATCTCAACCGAAGTCACGAACATATTATTCGCAAAGTTGTACACCACGCCGCGTGCGCCCGCAAGCATGACAAATCTATATTCGCAGTAAATCACACTCGTCTGCAGTATGCTCACGACCGCAGGAAATTCCCGCGTTACTCCGCGTGAAGCGAATAAAATAAGTAAGTATCATATTCAAAGGTAGTAAAACTATTCAAGAATTTCAAATATACTAATGAGTCATTCGATGTACTAACAATTGTACGAATATTTAAAAAACAGGTACTCATACTATCATACAACAACTAAGTGCTTAAAGCTAGCAGAAACATATAGAGACAAGCGCAGAGATATCGGGAGGTGTTATTACCTAACGCTCTAAGGGGGATTAGTAAGTGTCTTGGTTCGTTATCTAGACTAGTGTCATTTATCTGCCGTTTTCAACATCTGCTTTTACTGCTTTAATATCTGGCTTTTACTGAGGCTAGCTAGTTAACGACCCTCTTATGTACTGCTAGAGGACATCTGCCTGCATATCTGTCTTTAAGCTTTTCTGCTTTTACAGCTTAAAGCTTGATCACTAGACGGTTAGAAGCTGGCCATCTCTTCAAGTATGAACACTCGTCTAGCGGTTACTGCTATTACCTCCTGCCTCCTATCTTTTCTATCACTGACTGCTTTACTACTTAAAGACTAAGGTATAGGAATCAAGTAAATCAAAAAGATAGAGTGTTTACACTAGAGGGAGAATAAACATGCTCTATGAGTAGGATTTACTGCGAATCTGACTGAGAACTCTCTGTTTTACTGCTTTAACATCTACTGCATTACAGTTGGCGCATCCGTGAGAGCGTTCTTCTGCGTAAGCTGCTAACTTTCTGCTGTACTGGCTTAACTTATCTAGCATTCACTGCTTTAAACTTCTGCATGATCTTTGAGTTCTAAAGCTTGCTGCAATTGAAGCTCTGCAGGCTTCTTAACCTTTGTACAAGCATAATTTATCTGTTATAGAACTCAATATAGTGATTAACATTTATGTTTTTATTTTGTTATTAAAGAGCTTACGAATTTATATTGCTAACATCTTCTTATTTAATTATTATCTCTGATTTTTACACTGTTTATAATACTTGGGTACTGTGTATATAATGTATGCATATTACATAGAGTATTCTATATTAATACTACTCCTATTACCAATGTGAGTAGATGTAAGAAAAACACACCATAGTTATATAAACATTTTAAATAAAATTTAGCCTCTAATATAATTTTATTAAAAACAGTTAACGTATGACTTTAGATAGCTCTGAGTGTGCTCGATCATGTAATACATATACATATATTACGAGTATGGATGTGCGTAGAAACTCGACCGAGAGGTAGTTCTCGAGTCGATCTATTCGTGTGTAAGCCGGGCCGACAGGCTGTGGTATAATAAACCTTTATATCTATATAAGATATTAAAGAGGAGATATTAGAAAGGATTTTGTTGGAAGTTAACAACGCCTGCGTAAATTGAGATAATTGGTCGTCTCTCGCAAGATATATTTCTAAGTAATATAGATGAATATAGAAGATGATCTATCCCATATCATTACGATATGAAGCAGGATTACAGGAGCACGAAGACTCGCCGAGAGCTGCTGCGGAAGTCAGTACTATATGGACACAAATAAGATATTTGTTAGTTACATATTGGGAATTTTTAGTGTGCCACAAAGGAATCTGAAGTCATTGGGACATCAGCCAGAAAGCGTTCCACAGGTTTATTCTCACCATCTAATACTCTCTGTAGTTTTCCTCATATGACACAGAAATCATTGCGAGTTGCAAAGAGTCGCGAACCGCGACGTGTGTGCTTCGTATAGAATCGAGCACGACCGTTATTGTACTAATTGTAGTAGAGGTTTCGGTGCAAGAGCAAGTAAAACCGAATCAAATACGTTAGAAATGTGGCATACGTCTAGAAGTGTTCCTCTCTCCACATCCTCTGTGCGAAAGAGAAGAGATTCAAGAGCTATGTAATAAGAGAGAGAGTGATTATCGATCCCCACGGAGTATAAATTAATTTTGGATTCACCATAAAATAAACACTTGCAACAGTAGTTGAATGCTTCCTGCGTACCAAGCAATTCTGCGCGCGTGATGTATTGGAGTAGGAGAAACTGGGTTAGACAACAAGAATCTGAAATATGTATATCGAGAGGTGTCAGTGAGTTAGGCAAAGTATAACCCTCGTATCAAAAAAAGATTTAAATGGCCAGCAAATCACTCTGAAAAACGTAACTAATTTTGGAGCGAGGATGAGTAAATTCTACATCCATGATAATAAAGATGTGCGAATGTCTGCAGTACTGATTTAACTGTGTCAAGAGAGGAAAATGTTTCCTTTAAACAGACCTACAGAAGAGTAAAGGCTACACTATCGTCAATCGATAGAAAATCATTAAAAAACTCTCTCTCTTGATAAAAAAATTGAAAATAAGAGAGGAAGTTACTACAGAGAGGAGGGGATATTCCTACCATTGGACTTCCTCTACGTCCAGTCATAGCCCCACTAATAGACTATTACAGCGCTGGCTCTGAAGATGCCCAATAAATGAGGAAGTAAGGCTAGCGGATAACTTCCAATGATATAATGAGAAGTATGAGTGAATGGAAAATCAATTATACCCTACACGAGCAATCAGCTCCAAGCGAATTTCAATTGTCAAATGCCGATTCTAGTGAGATTCAAGCAAATCTCAGAATACCATCTAATTGCGCACCCGGCTCAGCAAAATCCACAATCCCAGTCCTATATACGCAGAAAATTTAAACACTCCTAAAGTATGCTATTGACCATTCACAAGCCCTTTTCACGATCAGCAACGAAACAGCTGTCAGTTGAAAGAAAGTACACACAAGAATTCCTGGTACTGATGTTAAACCGAGGTGAAACGTACTCATATTATCTTTCTCGGATCAGTCTATCCGTCGTATCCGAGCATGAAGTATTTATAGTGGATCATAAAGGTTTAGACTAGATTAAAACAAATCACGGATGATTAACACAGAGTCTACAAAAATTTACAAGATTCAGGACGTAACATCCATAAAAACGCATAATCTTGTTGTAGTACTACGCAAGGGAGCCATACAAAAATTATAGATCTTAAAGACTTGCACCTACATCCATCCCTACGTATTCCGCTAACCGATATGTAGATGTTCCTAATGCAGTAAAACGTTGAAAGTGGAAAAATTGAGAATATTTAAAAATAGCCTGATAAGAGGTAGTTAGCTATTAGATGTTGCGTAAATCAGAAAGAGGGCTTATATAATATTTGTAGTAGAAACAAGGGGAACTAATTAGAATCCCGCAAGTACAGGTCGGAATTATGATGAAAATGTAAGTTAAAAGGGCAATGAGTTAGGACTGATATTGATTTCTTCGGATCATCTCTCCCGTTAGACTGGAAGAAAGACCCCTGTAGAAAAGAACTTTGAAGTTAGAGATCAAAACCTAGAACTTTCAGGCAAGCGATAATGTACTTGTACCCCCGCCAAGTTTACATCTTATCATAAATAGAGGATATGACGAGCGAGATGTGCATCACTTAGTAGGAAAGAGAGAGATTGAATCCCCAAATCAACCGCCAGACCTGATAAGTCTACACGATGAGCACGTCAATGAACAGTGGTCAGATAAATTTAAACGTTCACCAGAGGACGAATAAGAAAAACACCTATAGATGAAACACTTTTCGGTATTCAATAAATAAGCGATGTACTATATGTGTAAAAAACCTCAATGAATACTATAGAGTTGAAGTTATAGGTGTTTACATTGTTTGTTGTGTGTATAAAATAATATGTTATTTTAACCGTTACTCGTACATAACACCACTTAGACCCTTATTATATCACGATTGTTTCAGGAGTGCAAAGTTTAATATATGAATATATATATAGGTGGCACGAACGGTCGAAGTACTATTCGGTTGAGTCAGTAGTCATCAGTGGGTAGTATATATTGATTAGTTAAAAGAAAGACCAATTATGAGGTAAAATTACCCTAACATGTATCTGTGATTATATATCCAAACATATAATATATATATTGGAACGTTATAAACTTAAATTAGCTATACATCGTTGTTCAGTACCGGTTCAGACTGGTATATTGGACGGCAACAGGAGAGAAGCGTGTACGTTGATACGCGAATAGTGACTTCAATTCGAGAGGGGCCAAAGAGCAAATTTTGGATCACACTAAGTGGGTGTGTGCTTAATAGGGTCCATCTCTAATATTGACGCACATAACAAGAAGTTTAAAAGTGAGAGTGAAGCCTTGTTGAGCAGTGAAGAGCATTTACATCTGATAGTAAAACGTGTAAGTCAAAGAGGAAACCATTTTGCCTACACGACGGGAAATTACCCCATCTACTACCATACAGCTCCACATGATAGTGCGCTTTTGCAGTCTAGAGTTTATACGGAAATATGCGATTAAACAAATATCCTAGTATGTAACAGGTCTTTCAATTAAATCTACTATATTTATCTAGTGACGGATGCCGTGCATCACTCATAGACCGTCTTGTGGTCATCCTGAGGGCCAAATAAAAAGAGACAAAGTCAGCTACAGTTACCGATGCTGTACCAGTTATCTTTCATGAAATAGAGTATAGACAGGATGAGAGGAAAACAAACAACTAATATGCATTCAGTAGACAGATTCAGGAATGCGAATTCAAGGGGTCGAGAGTTCAGAGATGCTCTGGATTATGGTAGATCAAAAGCTGATACAAATACGATCTTTCTCTCTTAACAAAGCGGTACATGAGAGTTTGAAATGCAATTCCAGAGCGTGGCGGTGCGTATTAAAGAACGCATGCATAGGTACTGACTAAAATGAATACGTTTTAAATATATGATATGAGTCTTGAGCATGACATACTGAAGGCTTAGTCTAATACTCAGCATCAATGGTAGACAGTTTACATTCTGATCTAATGAGGGTGCTATATAATACCAGGTCATAACCAAGAACTATGTACAAAAGTCAAACTCCTTTTAGTATAAATGTGCAAAGAATATAGGTATTTGCCCGATTATAGATAACTCCATTCATCACAATTACAAACGAAATAGAAGTCAAAAAATAAAAGCACTTACTACGAAGAGAGATATGAAATGTCCGAGAAACATGACTAGGTGTAAGAGATCCCCTTCTCAGCAGAAGAAAGGATTAAGAAGAAATGGATACGAGTCCGGTTGGACTACGGAAGTTATAGGATTTTGAGAGCTTGCCATCAAAGTGTCCGTCCACATCCCGAAGTCGTGGATATGAGGAGTTTAACTATAATGACTGGGGCAAGATATAAGATATATTCGGATGAAATATAAAGAAGGCCGCCGAATCTATTATATTAACTAGGCTTAATACAACAAAAGTTAAGGTTCATATCTAGCTAGACTCGGATGAGGATTAAGAAGTTTAACAATCAACATCAATGTGAGCATCTCCGAACGAGGAGGAAAATGGTGATCAAACCACATAAACAGCATTATCCTGAAATGGACTTCGGGACTTTGATCCCTACCAGTGTAAAGAACTGTGCGAAAGGTATACTCTAGTAAATAAGGCCAAAGTAGATGTTAATGCATCATGCATCAGTGTCAATTTGAGACAAAATGGTGGAGATGTAGTGCACTTTGATATAAGAGCGTCTTCCACGATTCTTACTAGACTCTCTCTGTACTCTTTGAGACATGGCACTCAAAAGAACTCCATTCGACAGATTATCTGTGATCATTCTGCCTTAGCGAACAGATATAGGTACAACTTCATGAAGAAGGCGAAACTTCTAAAAGCGATGGTAGGCTATGGAGTAAGAAAATATATTAACATTACGATCAACATATAAGAGGCCCAAAATTTACTCTAGCAAAAGAGAATACTTAATTCTGCGACAAGATGTGGCGGTGAGTGGTAAAAGAGCCAGGGGATGAACTGATAAGTGAGAAGTAGACTAGCTCTTTCGGATTTAATCTTATAATCTACGAAGCGTGATAGACTGAGACGCCTTAGATGAGATGTGCCTCGTAGGAGGATCCAGGGGGCGGGATCTCGGTACAATAACAACAGTAGATGTAGCGATGTTCTTTGTTGAAAATTTACTTCGAAGGTCTTTAAATGGGTGCCTGCTATTTTAGTATTTATAATACGTTTGCTCTTTGAAGAGTGCTAAGATAATGTATGTTGTAAAGATGACCTTATGGATCCTAATAAAACATTAACTGAAATGGGTTGATGTGATAAACAGTACCTATATTCAAGAACTAAAAGTTAACAAATCTAGTTTAAAAGTAAAATAGGATAAACCTAAGCTATAGTGTAGTGCGATGTAGACATGGGTTTGATGTCTCAGAGGAGGTTTCTGGAAGAAGAAAAGAAGGAGATGGAACTGCAAGTCGCAAAACAGAGCGTAACAACGTTTGATGCTGGCAAGTTCGATGTATGACATTATACAGGATGGCTTTCGCGGCTCACTATGTTGAAGAGGGATGTGATCCTTATACTTCTGTGGAGATATATCAATCATGACAAAACGAAGAAAACATTCATGACAGCAGAATTAGGAGGAAGAACATGATCGATCCTACACCTTATACATGGATATACCCGAGCGCGGTAGACCAATACTCAATGCATGCGCGAGTAGAGTGAGGTTAGTGTAATACTACAAGTTTATACCAAGTATTGGACTAAGATCAGGTGGAGGACATAACAGGATGCAAATGGGGAGAGAACTAATAGAAATTCTTTAGAGAAGACATTCTGAAAAGCATATTGTTTTACAGACGGCCTGCACCGCAAAGAAACTATGCATGCCAGGTAATATATAGCTAAACCTCTTCCTTTAATTTTAGATAAGATGATCACGCTCTCAATCACGCAGACATAGGGAAGAGCAGCTGTATAATAATTCACACCCTAATCATTATTATCTCTATATTATATCAAATTACACATCTGAACACGGTGCATATAAAAAGAGTAAGTCAGTAATATGTATAGAGATAAGTCAACTGTGTCCCTACAATCAGCAACTAGTAGCAAGTATTAGATATACATATTGTCTATCATCTATATATCGCAACCTAGATACCGAATCGCCATACTAACATTCCAAGACTGCCAGAATTGTCCTAGTATTAATGCCAGAAATTATAAGTGCAGAAATATTCTCGAGTCATAAACATCTACTCAACAATGTGTTGAGTGTATAGCGAGATAGTCATAATAAGAGGTCCTGTAATACTATATAGACTAAGTAAGAGGTATTCAGCATGTGGACCGAAGAGAATTGCACTATCGGGATCTCTGGCCGTATGGTTCGCAATTTGTAGCGCTACGCGAGCTCGAGACGTTGTCTAATGTCCTCTCAAATTCGTTTTGCTGATATGTGTACAAAGTTTTATACAAAACGTTACGTCTATGAGACTAAGTAGCGGGGCAATAAGATAGTGTAAAAAAAGCTATAAACAGGTGCTATACATATTCAAGATATTGCTGCAGGAAAACATACACATAAAAACGTATAGCCGAGTTGGTGTTCCAGAATGAAGATGTTGTGGAATATGAAAAGTATAAAGGCTCTGTTAAGAATAAGACGAGTTTGAATTAATGTACACAGGAAAAGGTCCCGGGTGTATCATAGTATGTCATTAAAGAAAAGACTAACCCTAAAAAAACACTACCTAGACGAAAATATTACAAAATTATTGAATGCCTTTCTAAAGTTTCATGACTCAACATTATCACTGTTGATTACGAGTGGGTGTAAAATGTTGTGACCAGTAAGAGGTTTTAGCACTATGAAACAGTCTTATTATACGACCAGAGCTCTAATGCAAGATGCATGCCTTCCAACATGTCTCGTACTGATTGCTGTAAGAGGAATTGGATCTCTCTCATATGAAGCGCGCTCACCACAAGGAACGCTGTTGAAGTCGAGTCCACTTTACTTGTATGTGAATCTTCTGTCATACCTATTACCAATATGAATTGTCCCAAAGCTTTCAATTATATTTACCATGACGAGTTCCTTATCACAGATCATAATACCCTATCCGAATCCCTCCTCCTGAATGTGTTTTCCTATGCAAAAATCGAAGGTGACGAAAAAGTGCCTGAATGGTCACAGATTCTTACTACGGGACTGCAATGCCCAGATGAGTATTGAATGATATACATAATACAATTATTTTCCTGCAAATAGCGTGCATCTTCCCAGGTCACTAGAGGATGCGTTACGTATATACTTCCAACTAGGCGGCAGCTAGCGGCTAATCCGCGTGCTGGATACAGAGAGAACTAGTAGACGAGAACCATGTGTTAAATTATTCAGACGAGGCTAAACCAACTGACTCTACGCGAAATACAGTCTGTTTTACAGATCAAAGATGTAAGCTGCTAACAGATTATGATAAAGCGAGCTTTAGGGTGCATCAATATTATGATTAAATGCTTTGGCCAACTATAATCTATCTACATATATTAATAAAACTCCTCTATCATATCTAAAATCGCATTCTTACCTAGGGTTAAGTATGCACATGATATTATAGTATATCTATCATGCGAAATCACAATGCTCTTAAAATATGAAATAAAAGGTATAACATATTGTGATAATCTGCGTTCTGTGATGCCCATCCGAACTCTTCATAGAAACGTGGAATGATAAAAAGTTTCATTACTCTATGTCATGATATGAATAGTGTATGATATTATGCACGTCAGCAGCCATTTGAAATCTCTGAAAAGTTGCGGCTCTCTACCTGTGTGTAATACACTTAACCAGAGGAGAATATGTTGTACCCATATAAGGGATTGAAACCAAGGATATTTTATAAGCTCACCTCAAAAGGAATTATCGAGTAGCATCTCAGCCCAAAACATCCAGTGAACGGAATTGTACACACAGAACTAACTAGATGGGATTGCTTGTACCGACAACGCACGGCGGTGGAGCTCTTATGAGAAAAGTAAATCCTATACCGAGAATCGGAGCACCTTGCGAAACTTCTACGATGGTACTTCCAATACACGAATGGTGAATGACTGCTCGAAGCGAGAAAGCTGGAAAGATATGTGGCTGGTGAGCTGCGTAGAGTGGATGTAGTGAACCACGGATATGATTGATCGGAGATACCTAATAGCGCCAGATCATGAGTTAGCTCGAGCACGCTTTTACGACAAAAAATAGACCAAATACGATTATCTACACGCTGCAAGTGGATGCTCCTGTAATGATAGTGCGGACAGGCACTAATACACTTGCAATGGGATAGACTACGGGTACCCACGTAATAGTATAATTTACATATGCGATGGATACTGCAAAGCCTGGAGCTATGTGCAAGACTTTCTTCGCCCTATTCCCTATTAAACATCGTTCTAGAGAAAATGGAGCGCGTGTGAGGACATTAAGACTATCAATCTGTTTGGTACAAGGTCCTAACACACACAAACAAGCACCCAATGCATCATGTGCGTATATGGTTTCTATTCATGAGAGCAATCGCGATACAACTCATTGAAAGTGCGACAAAGCATTAGTACGAATACGCTGCGTTACTTAATTGTATAATTAAAGAGATATTGAGATGAAGAGAAGGAATTCAAATGAGCCATGGTGTCTTCAATCATAATCAGAGCGCGGTCACTTTAGTAGGAAGAGTTCGCCTATAATCGAACCATTACTAGTGAGCAAGCGGATACACCACTGCTTTGATATGAGAGTGCACGAATGCTGCGATCAGCTCATCACCTCAACAGGCCATGTGGATTTCCGTTATAAGGAGCAGAAAACACGAGATGCTGTGTGCTCATATGAGTTGATTACTATAGACTGGAAAAATTGTAGAGTAGAATAAGCAGATGAGTATATCACCTATATTTTTAATAAGGTCTATTTAAATAACATATGTGACAAGTTATATGGTATCAAACGTATGTACTTACCTACTGTTCAACCTCTTATATACTTATACTATAAGATTTGTCGTGAGGAGTACATATTGGATTATATATCAATCTGTAAATCACTTATTTAGAAATGAACTTGTACTATGTTTTATTTAATAAACTTATGTAGAATTAAGTGTCGTGGTATATGCTCAAGAAAAAGTATTTAGCATTTTGTCAATGGGTTTTGTTCAAGTTTCTTCCAGAATTAAGATCTTGCTTAGATAAACTTTAAGAGATGAAAAAGAATATGCGAGTATACATCTTACTATCGCTCTCCGAAAATCGATAGATCCTAAATTGATATATTAAAAGGTTACTTTAATATAAAATTGTCGAAAATTTTATTGATAAAACTGTTATTATAAGACTCAAATGAGTGTGAGTTTGTTTTCTTCAACATCTAAACAAATTTTTAAATAAAAAAGTGATTTAAACTGTGTGGTTTCGTATCAAGACCTACGTAGGTGAAGAGGATTTAAATACTAAAAGAAATAACAAAGATGTGAATACATAAATTATAATAAAATAAATAATTAAATAAAAGTATTAAAACAAAATAAAAATAAAACAATTTACTATTTACATAAGTTAATAATATGAGTGGATAAAATCAGTTTATAAAAAAGTTAAAACAGTAAGAAGTGGCAGAAATATAAACAGACTCAAAGAGCAGAAAAGTTTAATAAAGGTCAACGCTAGATAAGTCAAGACAGTGTCAATAAGCAGAAGTAATAGTAAAGCTTACAAAGCAGAGAGTTTAGTAAAGCATATTATGAGTGTAAATAGCAGATGCAAAAGCAGGTGACACGCAGAGCTCAAACAAAATAGTCATGCATAATCCCTGGTTATAGGTAAAACACTATGCGTTATATTGATAGTGTACTTGTATTTATCTGACTTTAGGTATAGTTAAAGCAGCAGTAGTATAATAAGCAAGATAACAGCAGGGACCAAACGCTCTCGAGTAAAAGACAGAGAGTTACAAAGCTAGTCATAGCTTATGTGAAGCACGTCATTATATATCTTTGTAGAAGAATATTCTGTGAAATCAGTTAAAGCATGTCGAGTATAAAGCAGTGTGGTCTAGAATACAGAGAGTTAAAAGTCTAGAGAGACGATAGAAACAAGCAGTTAATGCTTAGATATGTTTAAAAGCAGTTAATAACATTTAGTGTATAAAACAAAGAGCATACTAACCTTAGTATTGTTTAGTAATAACACCCTCATGTCTAATCCAGATATTTTATGTTTTTTTTCACATTGTTGAATTAATAAATGTGAGCCTTATATAATAAATTTTCGATTACATTGTTAGTAAAAATATGCATTATGTATCTCATTATTAAGTTATATATTTTATGACTAATTTCTATTTGATATAGTATTTATTTTACATTTTGTATATTCATTGAATTTTCATCGTTTATCTCGACTATATTGTGGGTAAATTTTTATGTGTGTATCGGTGATTTACTGCTGACGACACGCTGATTGCTTGTATTAAGTTATATTATATCTGCTCGTGAAAAAGTGAGTCTAGCTCTCCTGCTGACGCCAGCGGCAGTCATACTACGTCTTACTAATATATATAGTTTAACGCGATATAATATTTGCGATCTGCTAGTGACGCACGCTAGGCTGACGGCTATACGCGGATAATAGTGCGCTCTGTCGGGCGCAACGCCGTAGCGGTTCCGACAGGTACATATGGCGATCGCGGACTCTGGAACGTTTTGCGGTCACTGTCCAAATGTTATATGTAGCTCTGCTCTATGATGAGTATTATATAGTATAAGGTAGTAAAGATGAGCCATCAAAGATGATCATCAATATAATGGTATCAAAGATGACGTCATCCAAAGATGATTCAATCCAAGTATATGAACCTTTCAATATAAGATGAGGCATCAATGCTCGAGAGCATTTTATGATGCGTGAAGCGATCAAAAGTTGTAGAGCTTTAATGTGTAAGGCATCAAAATAATCGAGGTGTGAGTGTATTATATATATATATATTATATAGGTAAGTGCATCTTGCGTGTGATTGAGTGTAAGTGTATATGGTATAATGTAAGTGTCTATGGAGAGTGTAAGCGCTTATAAGTGTCCAATAGTGAATTAGTGTGTATAAGTATATATATATAGTGTTAGAAAAATAGGACTAACTCATAAGTAGGAATAGCATATATACCTAGGACAACTTGATAAATATTAACATACCAATCGATAATCTCTCATACTCTATTATATACATAATAGGGGTAGTAACACCCATATTAGTGAGCTTAAGTCTAGGCTCAGGGAGAGGCTAGAAAAGGCTTGAATAAAGTGCTACTCAGTATAGGCTCCAACTATGTTGCAGCTACATCTTTAGGCACTTAAGTGGCACTCAACTTGGCACTTACATTTAGTGCATCTACATCTTATGGCACTCATTTATGTCACTCATGGCACTCAACTTGGCACTCACCTGGGACTCAAGCTCACCTGGCATTTCATCTTAAATACTTCAATATATAGTTACACTTAATAGTACATCTACATAGATATACTCCTTACGTTGTAATTTATGAGGAAGCCATCAATATTTTATGCGATCATAGTAATAAGTCGTGAGTGTCAAATATTGATATCTTATTATGTACAAAGCGAAGATCAGCTGAGTAATTATCATGGTCGAAACAAGAGCGACAGCTGCAAAAAAGGGACATAAGTCTCTCAATAGACAGAAATATATTCTAATTAAATATTAGTACCTCGTGGTGCAAAATAAATGTGCACATCTTGCTGGTTCTGAACAAAATATAAGCGACGTAAGAAATGATCCATGTGTAAGACCATATGGGAATCGTTCTAAAGAAATTACGGTGAGGGCTACTAAAATTGTAACCCAATGAGACCAAAGAGTACCGAATATCTCTCGAGAGACATTCTTTCTATTACACGGGGTGCAATATAAACTGACTCCAGGCGGTTTGATTAAAAATAGAGGTGGGCTATACAATTTTGGATAGTATATATTTTAATTCCGTCAAAATATTTGAATGGATGGGATCATCGCATTACATATCGGTTTGCTTATCGCAACCCTTTGTTTGTCTGCAAACCTTCTGTCGATATAGGGTTCAAAGGAATTGGTTGCGTCGATTAAGAAAGGCAGTTATAGAGTATGCCCTAAAAAATTTTTAACCGTGTGCCCCTAAAAATAAAAATTAGAAATGTGCAGGTGATCTCATAATAAAAATCAGTGAGTAGTTTCGTGTCTCGTAAAATTCGTTCTCTCTCTCGAAATAAATAAGTGTCGGTCTACGTCATAGAAAATTAGTAGGTTCTCTCAATAAGAGAATCATATCTTCCCGCTATAGAAGGATAAGGCTTACGTTAAATAGAACGAGTCGGGCTCCGTCAATAATCAATCTGATTCTACTCAAAAAATTTTACTGTAGGTGCTCAAAATTGATCCCGCTGTGGAAGAGATTCAAAATTTGGTCGAAATCAACAGGATAGGATAGTTCCTAAGATAATTGTTATATTAGGTCCATAAATTTGGTTATAGGTACAAAGTAACGAGTCAAATAGGCCCAAAATAGAGTTATTCGAGGTTTTCAGTGAGTATAAAAAATATTAAAAATATATCGTCTCAAGAGAAAGTCAGAGCCTAACTCAATGAGCGAGAGCCTCCGAAAAAAAAAGTTACATGTGCCATGAGTGGTAAAAATAATCTGTGCTCTAAACGAGCACTACAATGTATATAATGCTTGCGCTGATCTGCTGTGTAGTCAAAAGGGTGAGAGCTCGTTTACAACGGAAATATGTGCCTTGCTGTGCTCCTTACTACTTAGAGATACGAGAGTTTCTACCTATATTGACCTATTATTTGATAATCTATAGTCAATAATTTTTTTAATTTCCTCTAATAGAACATTCTAAGACTACCAATATAAATGTTAACATATATAAACAGTAGTAGTGTAATTTTTGAGTCTCAATATAATAAAGTCATAGACAATATAGTGTTCTATAACAAATTGTTGCTAGATATGACTTGATAGCGAGTGTGTTGTACATTTATATATTATGATGCGGTGAATTTGCATGACATAGTTTTCCGCATACGATAGATACAATAATCAGGAGATATGCCAAATGTGTGACACATTCTGGAGTTTTTTTCATAAAATGATGAGTTTATGGCACTCATTCTTTTTAGTACTTTGAATTCTTTTGTCTCTATTATGTATATTATTAGTCAATATAAGGTCACTATAGAGTATTTTATTTATCTTGTATTTAATTAAAAATAAGATTTTGTATTAATAATAATATACTACAACTAATATGCAACTTACTTTATTTTAGCATTGGTTATATATAAGTCACAGCTATGTTATTTATAATTAGTAATAGCTGGTACCTTGCTATAAGTATTTAATATATTTTATGTACACACATTAAAATAAATAGCGATCGTCTATATTTTATAATAATAATATATATATATATATATATTATATACAAATTCGATACTAATTTAATTTTTACTATAGTTAAAGTAATATATTATATGTTAATAATCTCAGCGCCTCATTCAAATTTTTATTATCTCGATCGTGGGCCGGGCTGCGGACTTTTCGTGCAAAGTGAGGTACATTTTCAATGAATGTTGATAAAGGTTAATATATATATATATATATTCGTATTTAAATCTATCATATAAATTATCTATTGTGATAATCAATATTATATAATGTATATTATATTAATGTATATTAATATTTTTTATAGAAATATCAAGTTAATTTTAATGTTTGATCTATAGAGGATCTAATATAAATTTAAATGATATATATATATATATTTTATTATGTATATTTTATATTATTATAGTATTTATTATTATTAATCAAGTGCTTTGAATAATAATAAATATATATATCAATGTTTTATTTTAGTACTATTTGAGGTATGTTATCTTTTAACAGTACAGATCTATAATATATTTAGTATATATATATTGATAATGATTAGATACTATTAATAAGTTGAGACATTACTTATAACTATTTAAGAGTGTATATATTTACATATATAAATGAAATTTTAATTAATAATATATACAAAACTTTAATTATAATTTATTAGTATATTATTATTATTAACATTATATTATATCATTATATTATATTATTTTATATATTATTAAATTATTTCTATAAAATATTATCATCTTATAAATGAGTAGTATATCTCATTGTATTATAAATAGTGTATTTTCCAATAGTATATATTATTTTAATACTTTTGACTTATATTTCATATACTAGATTTTCAGTTTAGTAGTTATTTCAAGTCTTAAAGTCGCTGTTGTTTTGCATTTTTCAAGATCAATATTCTTCCATTAGTAAAAATCAAGTACATTAATGATATTTCATATACATTGATAATAGGTATATAATAATTTATAGTATTGAATAATATATATATATACTGATAACGGTATTTTATATTTTCACATAAGTCAAAAGAACTACTGAGTCAAAACCTAGTTATGATTATCCAACATTGAGGTATCTTCGTGAGAATAAAAATCGATAGAGAATAAAGTAAGAGTGTACAACATATTATGAGCATATATTGCACAGGCGTATATATTATAATATACTCATTTAACAGAAGGCGCTGGGTTAATACTACGGTTTATAACAAATTAACAGGGAAGAAATCTATAAAATTATATGAGGTGGTTATAGTTTATGATATGGATAGTATAATATTGTATCACGGTGATAGGTCACTGTACAATTAGGATTTGATATTATCAGTGTGCGATGAGGTATCATTGATTTATTGACATAGAATATGTTAATTATTCTTTTTATACATCTATATCGCTTAACGTAATAATTAATTATATGATATTAATATTAATTTAATTTATTATATTATATTATTAATTTAATTTATTAATTTATAATTATTTTTAAATATTCCATAAGAATACTTACCTATCTTATTTTTATTATATAAAGGTAAACGGATCCTGAATTTTATGACTGAGTGTGATTCATATAATCATTGCTAGATCATTAGTAGCTTAAGATTCTCGTTAATTGAATTAATTGACTAGTGTATTAAAAGCAAGTACATGTTAAATTTCTGAATTCCTCTCATCCATACCCTATCTTATCCGTTATTAATAATTAGTCGTTATACGCTTTCTGTAAGTTCGGTATAATAGTGTCTATCTTTGTCGGGAATACAGACATATAACTGCTTAAAGATATACAGAGTAAGTATAGTGACAATGTTAGGAAACCTTTACCTCTTGCACATACAGTTATGCCAAAAGCACTACTCATGTTATCATCTAATCACCATTACGCTGCAGAGATCTACCAACTCTCTCTTTTCATAGAGTATATATCTTCTGTGAGGGTCGAAGTCATAAAAATAGTGTAACATTCAATTAATGCTTATAAGTACATGGCCACTTTTCTGTAAATTAATACTGAAGTGAAAGATTAGTGGTTCGCTGAGAGATAATCATTCGAGTCAACGATAAATAGTCAGATCATCAATAAACTAGTGAAATAAAAACTGATAAGATGCTATAAATAATAAATAGGTAAATGATCTGAGGATAGATGTAAGGACATTTAAAATCGATGTTTCTGGAACTACTGAGTATTCTTGGAATTGTATTTCAAATACCAAGCTGTTCGAGCATATGATCACAACAATTTTTATGCTTGTTAATAGATATAACTCTACTGTATCTGCATTATTTGTTCATATCTTTTCGATGAAGTATTGATATGTCTTTCACTAAGTCTTGGCTCAATGACAAGAGTCCAAATGAACACTCTGTAAATTCATTGAGTTTTGACAATTGGATGTAGAGTTATTACCGAAGAAATTTTACTTAAAACGATATATTTATATATATTATATTGATTAAGTTATAAAATTTCATATAAATAACTAATTAGAATATTAACAACGAAAGTAGCTTCTGTGATATAATCACAGGCCATATCTATTATATCTTCTCTCAATGATGCAAGTAATGGCTCAAGATTGAACTCTTTATAAAAGGTAATAAACCGCCTTATCTAATGCCGTTACTCACCATCTTGGTCTCTGACCATCAATTCTTTTTAGACCTTACTTTGATTTTAGTTATCTAAGAATATTCATGTTTAATTTTTATGTTCGCTCAGAGAGTGTTGTTGCGCTGTCGGACTCTCGAGTATCGAAAAGAAAAAGAGCACATTTCCAGAGAGAATTGCATAAAGGTAGCTGCGTGTATTCTGCTAAATTGCCAATCTAGAATTTTAAATTCTGAGAGACAAGATATGAGTACACAATTGGCGTCTATACAATGTGCAATAGAAGCGTTATGAGGATATACTCCCATTACTCGAAAAAGCAGAGTATGCCAACTCCTCGGAAATTCGTGCACTCCTATATGAACGATAGCCCGTCCATATATCTATCACTTGTTTCTATACTTAACAACTTCGTGTTAGTATGTATTTTAAAACATGTGAAGAGAAGAGCCGAGGTCTTACTATCATAAAGGTACATTATGCTTATGCTCTTGAGATATAATAAATCATCCATTATAACCGGAGCAACTAAATGTGATGATTATAAAAATGAACATCATCTTTAAAGCTAAATAGGAGTACAACAATCACATCCTCATCTAGCGCGCAAATATCGTCAAACTTTTGTACACGATAGGTGAAAAGTCTTTCATTCCTTCTGACAGGATTAATACACGATTAGTATTCGACATAAGCAGAATCAGACAGAAAATAATATATACTTGTTTTATGAACTTGTCACTCCAACTTATTTTCACTTTGATTATAGCTGAATCCACTTATAATCGACAAGAATGAATATTCGAGTTCGAAGTGATCGTGACGTCAGTAGTATCCAGAAGAAACTGTCACATATTGCATAGTTGAATACAGTATTAGATAGTTACATTTCAGTGAGTTACATCAATACCGTGGACACACTACCATATATAGAGCATATCTGAACCTAAGAAGGCTCTAAAATTTTACCCGTCATTCAAGCTATGATATTAAACGAATAGCTCTAGTAAGTCACTGAGTCACTTATGTATAATGCAGATCTCAGTGCTGCCACATAAACTGATATTAGTTTTCAAATTTAATTGGTACAAGTTTTTCTCTATTTTCCTTCCCATTTTTCTTATTTTGAGTGTCAGTTAGCTTATTGTCTATGCTCTTATTCGATTTTTTTTTTAAATAAGAGCTTCATAATATTATATCTTCGGCTATGTAAACTGCCGCTTCGTGTGATAGTTCAGTTTTTTTCGTGTTTCTGTAAAGGATGTAAAGCTTTCTTTAGTTTCGGTTGCTACTTACCAAATGTCTCAACTATATTCATTGACTTCCTTGCCAGCTTATCTCTCGAAATTATTCAGATAACATATACACATGTAGCCACAATATCACTCTTTTTATTATTGTATCTTTTCAGAGTAAGCTAGCCATCTAATAAATTTTGAAACCACCTGAACTAGAAAATGTTCTGGTGAATGTTCGAGTTTACTCAGAATTAAATTTGTTGATTTATATAGTGGGCCTCCAATAGGAAATCGCGAAACTCCTAATATTTTGGTTTATAGTTAAGTTTTTGACAGTACTATACTCTGCTATATCAATTGTGATGAAGTTAATTGAAGGAGATATTGTAAGATCGATCTATTGACATTCACTTTGATAAAGTTAGACGGGAATCAATTGATGATTTTGATTCCAATAATTCTCTGATTGAGACACTGCTTAAACAGGCAAGTTATATCCTGATTACTTTGTTTTTACGAATAAATTAATATTATTAAGTATTTTAGACTGTTCCATGGTTTCTCATTTTTTACGTTCTTAAATATATATAATTATATTAATTAATTAATTATATATATAATATATTATATTATTATATATATAAATATTATATATTATAATATATATATAATATATATATATATAATATATATATACTATATATATATATTATTTAATATATATATATATTAAGATAAATATTATTAATATGTGCAATATTATGTAGATTATGTACTGATAACTATCGGAGTGTTTTTATATTAGGTTTATCCGGGGCCAATGATTTTATTTTTAATAAAATTTTCTATTTCCCACCCACCTCAGTGAGGGAAATGTTATCAATTAAAATTAGGACTCTACGTTTTGCTGAGAATGTGGAGTCTATACGCCATTGAACCTCATCTTCACTCTCTCTCTCTCAATAATTTAATATATTATATAATATATATATATAACTATATATATATATATATATATAATATATATATATAGATATATATATATATAATAATATATATATATATATATATATTATTATTATCATAGGTTAGAATGGTATGTTAGGTTGGTTGTTTATAGGTGTAGTGTATAGAGTTATAGGAGTCAGGTTATAGTGTAAGTTAATGATTAACCTAACCTTAACCTAAAATGATTACCTAATCTAACCCTATCACACTAGCATAGAAATAAACTATAATTTAATTATATATATATAATATTAATATATTATTATAATATATATATATATATATATATATATTAATATAATATTATAAAATAGTTATATAGATATATATATATATATAATATATATATATATATATATATATAATAATTAATTAATAATATTATATTATAATATACTATATATATATATATAATATTATTAATATATATATATATATATAATATATTATTTAGAGATAGAGAGAGTAGAAGAGATAAGGCTAATCGCGTAGACTTGGCATACCTCATTCTCTGCAAATACAGTGAGTCAAATGACACTTCGTCGAAAATTAAAAACTCTCGAGCTAGTAAACTTACATACCAGATTAAGTTACAGTACATTATCTACATAACATATGCTATATATATATATATATATATATATATTATATGATAATATATAATTTAATATTTATATATAATAAATATATAATAATATAATATATATATATAATATTAATTATATTATATATATATATATATTATTAATATAATAATATTAATTATAATAATATAATATATTAAATATATTATATCAGGCAACGGTTGCCGTTGACGTTATTCCTCTTCAGGTAGCTAGGTGATTAATTTTTAATATTTTAATATATATATAATATATATATGAATTATATAATATATTTTATATAATATATATATATAATATATTATATTAATTAATATTATATTATATTATATATTATGTATATTATATTAATACTTGTAATATAAATTAATATAAAATAATTTAATTAATTATTTATATATATATATATATATAGGACAATAAGAGTAAGATGAGAGAGAATAAGAATAAGAGAGAGAGAGAGAGAGAGAGAGGAGGAGAGGATAATGAAGAGTGAGATAGTATATATGAGACGAGATAAGAGAGATAGAAAGACTCCCTCTACGACATACATTCCAAACACTGAGTCGAAAAGCAGAATTTAGAATGCTTTTTAGCCACATCATTTATATTAAATTATAAAATGTAAAGCACGGATCGTCCATTTAACTAAGTTCAATATAGGAATAGCCATAAGTGCGGAGAAGCATAAAAATATTGCTTATTTTTAACATAAGTGAAAAATTATATGATTCATTTTTGATTGTAAATATTATCCGATAACTACTATGAGAAATTAATTTTTATAGGTAATTAAATTTGTATTTTAAAATATTTAAGAAATAATAATATAAATTAAATAATTCACTTCTTTGTAGGGTCAATAGCACTTGCCACTTTTCCATACACATGAGAGGGGCTAACGTTCCTGATATATATTATAATATATATATATATATATATATATAATATATTATATATATATTATATATAATATATATATAGTAATATTAATATATATATATAATATATATATATAATATTAATTATATAAAAAATATTAAATATTATATATATAATATTTATATATTTTTTAATATATAATTATATATTAATATATAAATATATAATTTATATATTAATATATATAATTATTAATATATATTATAATATTATATATATATATATAAATATAATATATATATATTATTAAAATATTAGATTTTTATATATTAATATTAATATAATATATATATATTAATAATTAATATATATATTATATATATATATTATATAAATTAATTATATATATATATATATAATTATAATAATATATTAATAATATATATATTATATATATATATATATATATATATATTAAATATATTATACACTAGCTATTCTAATATGTAGGATATTGATACGAGAGTTACATATCATAGCTATATTAGCATTATTAATGTGAAAACTTATTTATTTATATAAAAGATATATATATTTTTTTTTATTTATTATGTATTTATTATTATTTTATATTTATCTACTTACAATAAAGACAATTTTGTTAAGACTTATTTTAAAATAATTATGAACTAAATATATTATTTCATTTTATTTCTATCAATATTCCTGTCATATATGTGTAATTATTTATAGCTATATACTAAATATTTATATAATATGTATTATATATATAATATAGAACGATGCTATGACTATGTAATATATGATATATATATATATATAGCAAATTTAAATATTACTATACTATACCGAATATAAATTATAATAGTCAAATATATAGGTTACAAATCTATATATATATATTATAAGGTCGCATCCCGTAAAAAGTTTCAGGCATAGTAACTTTAAGAAAACTATAATAAACAGCTACCGTAAAAATAATATCATTATTTATATATATATATAATTATTCAGGAAGATCAATTATTTTTAACTCACGACGAAATTAAAAAATAAATAATAAAATAAAAAAAATAACTCGCTTTAAAAAATTAAAATTGTTATAAAATGAGTTGAAAATATATACTATATTTATTTGACAATTCGTAAGATGCTCGACTTACTCACGACTGAGGACGGAAGAGGTGCTCCAAATGTTGAATTTTTTTATTATAAAACGGTACGATATAATAACCACGGTAAACATAGACGATAGATATATTCGGGGTTCTTACGGCCTACCGGAGGGTGGACGACTGGAGGGGGGACTTCGGTCCCTACCCTCTGGTGCCTCTCACGTCGCTCGATACCCCTAAAATAGAGATTTAAAAAGAAAAATAATTATTTTCTCCAAAAAACTGGATATATATATTTGAGCAACTTTTGACTTTCGTGAATCTTACTGCAGTATACTAATAACAGTAATAGATTATTAGTAAAAACAGATAAAATATTGTTAGGAATAAAAGAAAGTTATTAATATAAATATTTAGAAAAAATAAGATTTTTTTAAGTGACCTGAATGAAAATTCCCTTTTCAATTCTAATGAGGTATTTTTCCTGTAAGTAATGTTTATGATTGTTTATCTAGTTACATGCCTATCATGAACTCTTTCGGTGAATTGCTTGACCTATATATATATATATATATATAGATTAAATATATAATATATATAAATATATATAATAATATATAGTATATATTAATATATATATTAATATATATATATATTATATATTAATATATATATATATATATTATATATATATATTATTATTATTAATATTATAAATAAATATTATAATAGATATTTATATGTATATATACTATATATTATATATATATAATTAATATATATTTAATAATTTTATATATTAATATTATAATATATATATATATATATATTATAAAATATATATATATATATATATTTAATATGTTCAAACGTTTGACTAATCTGTCTTTTGATTATGAAAAAAAAAGCGCTAGTTAAGCCTAGTCCATTTATTTTTTATGTTTATATAAGACATTTGTTTTATAAATTTTAATTAATAATTAGTATGATAAAAGAAACTGCAACACTTCTTAG